>SKCR01013464.1:0-11580 GCA_019454045.1 Zanthoxylum bungeanum
TAACCATAACGAGATGCATCATCCGTAAGGTTACGAAGTAATGATATCCACCTCTAGCCTGGCTAGACATGGGCCCACATACGTCGCTATGAACGAGGGGCTAACAGTTCTGTGGCACGTTCACCTTTACCACTAAAATGTGATTTAGGCATTTTGCCTAAAAGAAAATTCGCAGACATCATATGAATTAAGATCAAATCCGTCCAAGTACCCACTCTTCGAAAGTGTGGATATGCGAGTCTTGTTAATGTGTCCTAGACGACAATGCCACATGTAAGCTTCATCTTTTAGATTACTCTCTTTTGAGCCTTTTTTGTTATTTTATGTTTAGGAGATTCATTTATATTCAAAATATAAAGGCCATTATTTGCAACAGCAGTGCAAATTTCTGCATCATTTTATATAAATAACACCCAGTGTTTCTAAATACAAAAGTGTACCCATGCTGGGTTAACAAAGATACAGATATGATATTCCTAGTCAAACTAGGTATATAATAACAGTTCAAAATTTAAGCACATGCCCCGAGGGCAATTCCAAAACAAAGTCCCTACAGCCAAAAAGCAACTGGAGTTCCATTTCCGACTCGTAGATCAATCTCCCCTGAAGCCAGCATCCTGCTATTCTGCAGATCCTGCAAATCAGTACATATATAAGCAGCACAACCAGAATCAAAAATCCAATTTTTAAACTAGAAGTAATCATATTTATCTCGATAACAAACATACCAGAGGCTAGTGCCTTGCCTGCCTTGATATCCTCCTTGTGTGTCCCTTGCCCATTCGGCAGTCACGTTTCCAGTGACCCTTCTTGCCGCATTGAGGCAGACATCTTGAGACTTGTCCCTTGGCTTCCCAGAAGCTTTTGTCAATTTGCCTTTACCCTTTTTCTTATGTTTCTTCTTCCTCACTCCTCCAGTAGCTTGGGCCCAGCCTTTGGCCTCTGAGAGGTCGATGCAAAGTGCGCCTCGCGCTTGCCCCCTTTTTAGAGTTCTTTTTCAGACTCCTTCAAGATGGATAACAGCTCTCCAAGAGTGTCATCCGTATCCATCAACTTATAGTTGATTATGATTTGTCTCCAAGTATCAGGAAGTGACTGTAAGATCAAATCTAGGTCAGCTCAGCCTCCAAGACTATTCCCATATTGGCCAACTCATCAATATCGGCGATCATTTGAGCCCCGTGGGCCTCAACTGATGCGCCTTCAGTCATTCGGGCGCGAAAGAGTTTCTTCTTCGCCAACTCGTACCTCTCCATCCGCTTGTTGGTGCGGTGGAGATCTCTAGTCTAGCCAACATATTGTAAGGATCCAAGTCCTTATTCTGGCGACGAAAGTGCTGAGTCATCGAAGATAACATAATAGCCTGAGCTGTGTCACAATCATTGCTGTGAGTTTTCCATAACTCCAGCTCAAGTGGGTCAGTGGGCTTAGGCGGGAGAGGTATATGTATAGTGTACAGCATCCCTCAGCCCCAAGGACTATCCTTAGGTTCATTTCCCAATCAGCGAAGTTTGTGCCCTTAAAGACATTGTCACCCATGATGATGTCTCGGAGATTCCCTTGCTAGCCATCTCAACTACGATAGTCCAACTATCTAGTAACGATAAAATGGGTACAGTCAAACTGTCACAAAAAATAACAATGTATTAGTCCAACTAATTTTTATAAATAGACGAAAAATAAATTTGAAAGACGCGTAAGGCTAAGTATCTGAACGAAATACAAATTCAATACTAGCCTCCCACTATTTTCATCAAGTCTCTAACCCTCTGTTGAGAACTCGGGAAATCCTATTTCCTAGTGGGCTAGGATCCCGTTAAATAACACACAATCTTGACTTTGGCCAACAAATTGTATGCTATTTAACTAGGTAGATCTCAAAGATCAATTGGATCCAATCCAATTCCTAGATCCGGTTAGGTGGACATCCAAATCCAAAACATATGTATATTACTTATGTCAATGTATCTAATACATTTTCCTAACCATATCCTCCGAATCATCGGCCTTGGCTTTGGCACAACAAACTAATGATTCCGGTTAAGCGGGACCCATTGACAAGGAAAGTTTCGTAATCAATGTCGTTGGACAAGAAGTGATCTTGACTTGGCCAACAAATCACAACTTGGACAAGACACCGATGTGGAACAAAACTCTCATGATTCAAGTACATCCTCAATTGACAAAGGTCTTGACTTTGGCCAACAAACCAATGCCAATTTTGGATCTTGAACAAGAATCATTCAATGGAAGGATAATTGCTTAATATAAATTGAGGGATTTTGCGTAATTGGCAACCAATTTATTATCTTTGTTAGGTCTTATCATCATACACCCTAAGCATGCTTCTAAAACATCATAAAGTGCATAAAGTAAATTAATAGTGATATACGGATGGATATATAAAACAAATTGTTCCTAGAAACAAATCACTCCCTTTCCACTCCCCGCTAGCAATATTCTACTTCTACCCCAATTACATAATACAATAAGAGAAACCTCATTTACATTGAGAGGAATTAGGTGAGAAGAGAATACAAAGAGATAAAAGAGATAAGGCTGGACACGCAGGTCCAATTATAAATTCTAAATTTACAATAATTTCTAAAATTACCCTTTCCCTTCTAATATCCATCCGCTATACACTATTCATTCATCACATACATGTATATTCATTGAAGACATGCTATACAACCAATCAAATTCAATTAATTAGTCTTTGTTTAAGTGATCATCCTATGTTCAAATAATGGTTTGATTTTGCGCGAGTCCAACTCGTTTGAGAATAAGTACATAAGGTACGAATTCACGAATTATATCGAACTACCCGTTAAATCCAATTTAAGTTGTATTCAATACTAATTCAATTTATTTAATTCCAAATTAAATGTTTACACTTTTAATGTGCTTTTATAGATTAGATTCTAAATCTTATCAAATTGGGTCTCCAAGCCCAACTAACATCCAATGTGTGTTAATTAAAGTCCGATGGGCTTTCAATTGATTTATCAAGGCTTGGGCTTTGGTCAATGTGGGTCAAACCCAATTACCAAGCCCAATAAGGAATCACCCTTAAGTGCCATAAAATCAATTTCAAGCCCATAAGGCCCAATTAAACAAAAAAGCCTATTAATTAAATTTTAATATTCCAAATTTAAAATTCAATTGATTAAAGTGTAATTGCATGATTAATTCATTAAACCAAATATTTCAAAAACACCAATTTAATTTATTAATCATCAATGTTCAAAACACTTGTCTAACATTTATTTGAACAAAAAATCAAGTCCTTTAACATGTCATGTTGTATTCGGCCAAGAGGGATTTTTGCGGTTCGATTTGTTTTTCAATCCAATTGAATCACTAATCTACATCCCGTATTGATTTAAGTCATCTAATGAACTTGAAAGCAAAAAATCCAATTAAGTGAAAGGATCTCCATTTTCGGTCAATCAACAATTTTGGTTAAAAATTCATCCAATGCATTTTTCTCAAAATTGATCATGTAATACAACATATTACATACATTTAAGCATACTCCAATCATCTAATGAACTTGTGCATGCAAAATACCAAACCAGTAAAATGACCTACACATTCGGCCAAGGCATCAATTTTTGGAAAAAATATCCAATGCATTTTTCTCAAAAATGATCATGTGTATAATATCATCATATACATACATTTAAGCATACTCAAATCATCTAATGAACTTGTGCATGCAAAATACCAAACCAATGGAAGCACCTCCACATTCGGCCAAGACAACCACTTTGGGGAAAAATCATCCAATGCATTTTTCTTTAAAATGATCATGTAATATATCATATAACATACATATAAGCATACTTTAGCATCCAATTTCACAAGAACATGCTTCAATCAATTTTCCCCAAATTAACCCTAATGTATTTCATGCTTAAACATGGCTCCATGATACCATTGTTGGTTTCTATAATTAGTCCCAAAGAAGGTTAAGCCATAGAAATACAAATAACATACATGCAAAGCTAGAAACATGGCGGAATCATACTTACTAAGCTTTGTGACGAAAATGGTGAAGACAATCCTTGAGTCTTCAAGGTGGAAGTTTCGGCCAAGCAAGAAGATGAAGAGAAGCTTCAAGTCTTCAAGTGTTCCAAGCTCCAAGGTTGTTTCCCTATCACTCTTTTGATCCTTCAATGTGCTAGCAAAAATGGAGAAAATGAAAACAATTTTCTGCCCTTGTTGGAAGAAGCTCACGGCGTGCGTGAAGAAGAAGGAGATGAGAGTGAAAGACTTTTCAATTTTTGGTTCTCTTTCTATTGTTCCCAAAAAACGTGAGTTACCAAAATGAAAAGCAATGATAAAATATCAAATACCAAAATGAATTTTTTAATTAAAAAAACCCTTCAAAAACCGTGAAAGGTTTTCCCTCCAAAGGAAAATTCATCATATGCCATCATTATCTCACATTGAGAATAGAGACAATGTATCATCCCATAAAGGTGACTAGATACATCCATCATCTATTCGTGTCATGTAATGAGATATCGCGACGTGATTTGCGGATCCACCCGTTTCAAAATACGAATGTGTCCGCAAACACTTTCGGGCCCAAATTCGCTAATTCCGAATTAACGAATTTCCGTCGCGACGAGAATTAAATAATTACGCCTAGCGGAATTATTATTCAGATCGCTAACGAATTAATTCCAAATTAATTCGTTTGCCCGAATTAAAATACGATTTTAATTCGCGCGTCGAAATCTAATTTCGTTTAATAATATATCGAATATATTATTTTATCGATTAATTCCAAATTAATCGATCTCTCTCTCTCTCCTAATAAGGCATTTTATCCAAGATAAAGTTTCTCCGTAATTAATCCAAGATTAATAAAGTTCGAATCAAACATCATAGGTGAATCTTCAGGAAGCGACCCAAGAGATCTCCGGATAAGTTGGCAGTAAATACGGTCGTTGGATAATCCAACACGTACGTACCTCGTACTACGTTTTTACCGATTTACAAGACAAGGTTGGCTTCTAGCAAAGCGCCATGCCTACCCAATTCTCCAGAAATATTCTTACTGGAATATTAGATCTTTCAAGCGTAGTATACCGTAGTATCGCGTACATCGATCCAGTATCGGACGATCACATGTTAGGCCTGGGGTTGGAAATGTGTCTGCCCCGTACGAAACATATATCGGATATCAAACAACTAGTCTCTTTAAATCGGACAATCCTGACCTGGTCATATTGTCCCGACGGTTGCAACCTTTTATAGATAACTAGTTATGTATCCTGCGTGATCATCATCTCCATATGTCTGAAGTGATACTTCCATCTTGACATCACATCCAGTACACTACGATTCCCGATAAACCAGAAGAGGCGTACACAGAACCGGTTAAAGCCCCGAACCACAAAACCAAAGTTTACCGATTGTCGTAAGTACTAGCGATGCAAGTCTCAGGTTAAGACCATATACACCTACCCTGATACGGCCTCCCATAGACACGCAGACATACTACCAATGGGATTCCGCGGGGTCTGTCCAGAGCGAAGCTGTTTTCCGTACCATCGGTAAAACACAACCTCCTATCGCACTTGCATAAGTATCCAATACTTAAATATATGAGAACTATGCCGTTGTGCCATCACAACTCGCACAAGTGCAATACTAGTCTATTCCGCATTATCGATGTCCGATCTCGATAATACTCCGACTAGGGATATTTAATGATTAAACCTTTTATATTGATACTATCACATATCATCTCAATACGGAACTAATCATATGGACTTTTGCCATTAATATATCAAAGTAAATAATTTTACAAAACGGCAAAAGGCAATTTCATGATCACATAGTTAATATTGTACAATAATACAATATCATTTACAAAACAGTGACGCTATGGGTCATAATGTCTAACAGATTTCCAGCTCACTTTACCGTTATACTATTGTATAGTACCGTTGTTACGACTTATAATCGTTATCATGTAAGCCAAGCTTTCACCGATTATATTATGGGAAATCATTTCCAAGAAATGATATATCATCATTACTCAGGACATTCGCTGTCAGTGTACTCCCTCCACTAACCTCCTTATATACCAATAATAATTTTTTCGTTTTGAATTAAATCATAAACTATTATGATTACATCAAAATGAAAATTCCTAGAACTTATGCTTGCTTCAATCCAAACATGGATCGAATAACCTGCAAACCTAGTTTGCTTGTTATGGTTCGACAAAACCGTCAATATATTGTAAACATCTTCCGAAAGGTTTCCGTTAAGGAAAGCGGTTTTGTCATTCAGCTTCCACATTTCATGAATGAAATATGCTGCATTAGCAAGCATTATCCAAACGGATTTACCGTGGCAACAGTTAAAAGTTTTCGTCCAATCAACACAATGTTGATAACTCTACTTTTTCGCTACAAGCCTAGCTTAGTACGTTGGTATGTTGCCATCCATGTATGTCTTCCTTGAAGACTTATATAGTACCAATAGGCACAATGCCTTGCGGTACGTCAATTATTATCCAAACATAGTTGGTATACATGGAATCCACTTCGGACTTTATGGCACTTTGCCATAATAAGGAGTCGATACCTTGTATCACTTCCTTATACGTAGTCAGTTCGTGTTCCTCAAAAGATTGACATCTTTACGAGGTTAGATCAGAAATCCATACCCCGGGTTATTTTCTGACTCTTTCTGACATACGTGGTTCTTGTGTATTAGAAGATTATTGGAATAGTTTCATCATTGATGAACTATTTGTGTTCTATTAGGACACAGTGCCAAGAATAATATTACTCCGATTTTCATCAAGTTTTACTATCCTCCCACTTACCACTGCATATCAGTATTCCTCTTAGAAAAACCGCATGGTGAGCAACAATTACATTGTTCTCTAATGAGTTGTATAAGTACTATACTTATGGTATCCCTAGGATAACCTACAATTGGCACTTATCCGATTTGGGTTCTAGTTTGGTATCATCCAAACATATGCCTAGCATACCCAAATATTCAGGAATGAGAAACCTGGTTTCTTTCCTGTTCATATCTAATATGAAGTTTGTCAAACAAATTTTTATGGAACCTTATTCTAAATAAGTTCTGCATTGTTTAGCGTATCCGTTGAAGGAAATGGTAGCTCAGAGCGACTCATGATTAATCTTATCATGTCCAACAAAATTCGGTTTATCCTGTCGGACACACCGTCAAATTGACGTGTTCCGGGAGGAGTCCTCATTGAAAGAATACTATACTCTCTCATGTATGCGAGAAACTCATTGCTTAAGTATTTTCCATCACGGTCTTATCGTGACAGTTTATTACTTTAGCCGATCTGTTTGTCTATTTCGTGTCGAACCTTTAAAAATTTCCGATTTGTGTTTCAAAAGAAACATGTAACCATGAAGCGATGCCACATCCGTAAAGGTCACGAAATATTCATATCCACATCTAGCCTAGCTAGACATGGGCCCACTTGCTTCAGTATGAACTAGGGCTAACAGATCGATGGCACTTGCACTTTTACCAAGTAAAGGTGTTTTAGGCACTTTGCCCAATAAACTAGATTCATAGACTTTATTTGATTGAAATCAAATCAGTCATAGTACCCACTCTTCAAAAGTGTGGATATACGAGTCTTGTTTAATTATGTCCCTGACAACAATGCCACATACAAGTTTCAACATGATCAAATCAGTTTGAGCTATTTGTTTATCATGTTATACGTGTGAGATTTATTTATTTTCTAAATATAAATACTGTTATTCACATTTAATGTGGTTTATCTCAATATCATCTTTATAAAATAAAACATTTTAGTGTTCTAGAATATAAAGGTATATCCGCAACGGATTATACTCTGATATAGAGATAATATTTCTAGTCAAACTAGTTACATTATAACAGTTTCCTAATTTACGTACATACCCAAAGGGTAGTTCCTAAACTTAGGTATCTACGGTTAAAACAGCGACTTTCGTCCCGTTTTCAATTCGCAGATAAATCTCTATTGAAGTCAGTATCCTGTTCAAAACAGATTCTGAACATCAGTACATATTTATGTACCACACTAAGTATCTAAAATCCAATTTTAATACTAGTTGTGAACATATTTATGACAAACATATTTGAAGTCTGAGCCTTGCTCGTCTTCAATTCCTTCTTGGGATATGTCCTTTTATCTTCCCAGAAGATTATAATGATTTTGCCTTTGCCCTTTTCCACACTCCAGAAGCCTTTGGCCAAGCCTCGGGTTCCTAGAATATCGAAGTAAGGTGCGCCTTGCGCTACTTGCATTATTGCAAACTTTGACTTTGTCTCCTTGAGTATAGCCATTAACTCTCCAAGAGTTATCAATTGCAATTTTAATAGTACTTCTAAGATCTAATCTTTGAAAATCCATCAATTTCTTTATCAAATTATAAGGATCTAATCCTTAATTCTGAATAAGAAATTAAGGAGTCTATGACAAGTATAATGGATTAAGCATTAAAGTTATCATTACATGAATATTCCAAATATCATTTTCCACTTATTTGCTTAACTCCAGGCTTAGGCCTAATATGTTATTTTATCAAATAAAGTAACTTATTAGTTTTCAGGATCATCTTGAAATTAATTCCCAATTTGAAAATTAAAGTCGTTTAAATACATTTTCACCCAGGATTATGTTTTAAACACTAATCTTTCAATTATATCTTGATTCTAAAAGTCCAACTATTTAATCAACGATTTGTGGTACTATATATTATAAAGATTATTATAGTCTAACTATACAATCAAATATAATTTAAATTAATTAACCTCAATTATATTGATTACTATAGTCCAACTATAAAATCAACTATAAATTGAAATTAATTAATTCAAATATATTGATTACTATAATCCAATTATATAATCAACTATAATACAGTCCAACTGTTTAATAAAACAACAATTTTAAATATTAGTCCAACTAACATTTAATTTATCTGACGAAATAATTTGAATGAGCGCGTATGGCAAGTAATTGAACGAATATTGTAAATTCCATTCTTGCCTCCCACTATTTTTCGGCGAGCCTCTAACCCTCTGTCGAGTACTCGGGAAACCGTGTTTCCTAGTGGGCTAGGATCCCGTTAAATATCACACAATCTTGACTTTGGCCAACAAATTGTATGATAATTAACTAGGTAGAACTCTAGATCGATTGGATCCGATCCAATTCCTAAATCCGGTAGGAGGACATCCAAGTCCGAAACATATATCCTATATATGCCAATACATCCAATGTATTGCCTAACCTTTTTCCTCTGAATCAACTAAGCCTTGGCTTTGGCACAACCAACTTAGTGATCCTAGTTAAGCGCGACCCATTGACCATGGAAAGCTTCGTAATCAATGTCGATGGACAAGAAGTGGTCTTGACTTTGGCCAACAAACCGCAACTTGGACAAGACATGATATGGAACAAAGCCTTCGTGATTCAAACACATCCTCGACGGACAAAGGCCTTGACTTTGGCCAGCAAGCCAATGCCAGTCTTAGATCTTGAGTAAGAATCACTCAATGGAAGGAAAAAAAACGCTTAATATTTGTGAGGGTTTTTCACGTGCAAATTGGCAACCAATTTATTATATTTGTTAAGGTCTCATCATCATACACCCTTAAACATGCATTCTAAACACATAATAAAGCGCGTAAAATAAAATAATAATGATATGCAGATGGATACTTTACATTGATCCTAGATCAAATCTCTCTTTCTCTCTCCCGCTAGCACAAATATTTCTTCTACCTGTTACACTACACTTTTAAAGAAACCTCATTTACATTGAGGGGAATAGGTGAGAAGAGAATATAAAGAGTCATAAGAGATAAGGCTGGACATGCAGGTCCAATTAATAAATCAAATTTATTACAATTTCTAAAATTTCCCCACCCTTCTAATATCCATCCGATATACATTATTCATGCATCGCAACCATGTATTCACACAAACATGTTATCAATCAATCTAATCCAATTAATTAATCTGATAAATAGTGATCATCCAATGTTCAAACAACGATTTGATTTTGCTTGAGTCAAACTCGTTTTTCGAATAAGTACTCAAAGTACGAATTCTTGAATTAAATTAAACTACATAATTAAATCCAATTCAATTTGTATTTAATTCTAATTCACTATTTAATTCCAAATTAAATATTACACTTTATTAACGAACCTTTACGACTTAAATTCCAAATTCAATCATTACGGGTCTCAAAGCCCGATTATCATCCAATGTTTATTTAATTAAAGTCCAATGGGATTTTAATTAATTTCTTTAAGGCGTGGACTTTTGTTCAACTCGGGTCAAACCGATAACCAAAGTCCAATCCGGGATTTACCCCATAAGCCCAGAAATCAATTTTGGCCCATTAGGCCCAATTAAATAATTAAGGTCTATTAAGTCATAATTGGACTTTATGGATACGGTTTTGGGCCCAATTGGATCCAACCAAATTGGCCTAAACCTAACTTGGTACAACCAAGCCTAAAAGCCCAATTACAACCTATAAGGCCCAAATCCAATTTCAAGCCCAATTAATTAACTTATAAAATTCCAAATTCCGCAATTAATTAACCTAAGTGTAATACACAATTAATCACCCAATTAACATTTCTAAAACATCAATTAGCCTAATTAATTATGCACTTTAACATCAAATAGTGTACAACACAATTCAATCAAAATCAAACCCATTTCATGCTTTATACTTCTCGGCAATTAGAGGTTTGTTTCGATCCGATTCGGTTTCAATCCAATTGAATCTGTTGGTTTCTATTATATGTCCCAAGGAAAGATTAAGCTTATGAAATACAACAATGAATATATATAATAAACTTGAAGCATGGCGGAATCATACTTACAAAGCTTTTGTGATGAAAAGATGAACAAAGGTTGAAGCTCCAAGATCCTTGAAGTTTCGGCCAAGAGGAGAAAAGAGTTGAAAGCTCTAAGCTTTGTGTATTCCAAGCTCCAAGGTGGTTTCCCTATCACCTCCTATGATTCCTTGCTTGTGCTAGCAAAAATGGAGAATGAGAAAACAATTTTCTGCCTTGTTGGTGCAACTCACGGCGTGAGCAAGAGAGGAAGAGAGGAGAGTGTTTCACTTTTGATTTTCTTTTCTTTGCATGCCAAAAAACGTGAATGACCAATAAAGATGAAAAGTGAATTGATATCTAATACCAAAAGAATTTTTTAATGCAAAAAATCCTTCCAAAACCGTGCATGGCTTTCCCTCCAAAATGAATTCATCATTTGCTATCATTACCATACTTTGAGATTAGAGACAATGCATCATCCCTTAAAGGTGACTAGATACATTCACTATCTATTCGTATTAAGTAATGAGATATCGCGATGTGATTTGCGGATATTACTCGATTCAAAATACGAATGTGTCCGCAAGCACTTACGGGCTCGGTTTCGTTAATTCCAAATTAACGAATTCCGTCGCGACGTGAATTAAATAATTACGCCTTGCAAAATTACTATTCAGTTCGCTAATGAATTTGTTAGACATTATG
>SKCR01013465.1:0-11599 GCA_019454045.1 Zanthoxylum bungeanum
GGTGATCTAATCACAAATGATGAGAGTGCAATTTCCTTATTACATAGTTAATTTGCTACAACAACACAATGATCTGTGCAAATAGGACGCTATGGGTCATATTATCCAACACCATCGGTAAACACAACCTCCTATCACACTTGCATAAGTATAATACTTAAATATATGAGAACTATGATTTTACGTTTCCATAACACGCACAAGTGCAATACTAGTCTATTCCGCATTATTGATGTCCAGTCTCGATAATACTACGTCTAGGGATATTTAATGATTAAACCTTTATGGATTGATATTGTCTCATATCTTATAATCCGGAACTAATTATAAGAAATTTTATCATTTATATATTTAAATAATCAAATTACAAAATGATAAAATGCAAATTCCATTGTCACATAGTTAATTTATACAAAAACCACAATGTCTTTTACAAATAGTAACGTTATGGGTCATAATTGTCCAACAATCTCCCATTTGGCCTATAACCAATCACTCAAGCATCTAACACCTGAAGTATGTACATGTCGCTTAAACTTTTGCTGAGGAATAGCTTTCGTCAGCGGATCTGCAATGTTGTCCTCTATTGAGACCTTCTCGATCTTCACATCGCCACAATGTTTGATCTCACGGATCAGATGGAAACGTCGAAGAACATGCTTGGATCGTTGATAAGACCGCGGTTCTTAGCCTGCGCTATAGCCCCGTTTTGTCACAATACAATGAAACGGGCTCAGCTGCTAACGGAACTACTCCTAATCCAATTAGGAATTTACGAATCCAAACTGCCTATTTTGCTGCTTTAGCTGCAGCAATGTACTCTGCTTCTTGTTGTTGATTGGCAACAGTCTCTTGCTTTGAAGATTTCCAGCTTACTGCTCCATTATTCAAACAAAATATGTACCCGAATTATTCAAACAAAATATATACCCATTACCTCAAGTTCTCCACCTCCATAGATTAAGAAAAGTATCCTTAGTTCGTCTAAGATACTTAAGGATATTCTTAACCGCCATCCAGTGACCATCACCTGGATCGGCCTGATAGTGACTACACATGCTCAAAGCATACGAGACATCAAGTTGTGTACATATCATGGCATACATGATCGATCTGACTGCCGAGGCGAACAGTATCCGACTCATGTTGTCTCTCTCATCTTGAGTTTTAGGACACATGTCCTTAGATAGAGTGACGCCATGCGACACTGGTAACAGTCCCCTCTTGGACTGATCCATGTTGAATCTCTTCAACACTTTGTCAATGTACGTGCTCTAGGAGAGTCCAAGCAGCTTTCTAGATCTATCCCGTAGATCTTTATTCTTAGAATAAAGGCTGCTTCTCCCATATCCTTCATGGAGAATTTTAATGAGAGCCAAGCTTTCACCGATGTTAACATGGGAATGTCATTGCCAATAAGCAATAAATCATCAACGTAAAGGACAATGAATGTCAGTGCGCTCCCACTAACCTTCTTATATACACAAGGATCATCCTCATTTTGAACGAAATCATATTCTTTTATGATCTCATCAAAACGTTGGTTCCAAGAATGTGATGCTTCTTTCAATCCATAAATGGATCGATTTAACTTGCAAACCTTTTCTGCATGTTTGGTTCGACAAAACCGTCAAGCTGTTGCATATATAACATCCTCCAAAATGTTTTCGTTAAGGAAAGCGGTTTTGACGTCCATCTGCCATATCTCGTAATCGAAATATGCAGCAATAGCAAGCATTATCTGAATGGATTTTATCATAGCAATGGGTGAAAAAGTTTCGTCGTAATCGACACCATGTTGTTGATGATACCCTTTCGCTACACCTAGCTTTGTATATTTGTATGTTGCCATCCATGTCGGACTTCCTCTTGAAGACCCATTTGCAGCCAATAGGCTTTACGCCTTCTGGTGCATCAACAGTGTCCAAGCTTGGTTGGTGTACATGGAATCCATTTCGGACTTCATGGCCTCTTGCCAAAAAGTAGAGTCGATACCTTGTATCGCTTCCTCATACGTAGCCGGTTCATCTTCCTCAATAAGATTGATATCCACATGAGGTGAGATCAGAAACCCATACCTCTCAGGTTGCTTTCTGACTCTCTCTGACCTACGTGGTTCTTGTGTATTCGATGATTGTGGTACAATCTCATCCCTGATGGACTGTTCATGTTCCGTTAAGGATTCTGTGCCAAGAACAGTATCACTCCGATTTTTCTCGAGTTCTACATTCCTCCCACTAACCACTGCATTTAGGAGTTCTTTCTTAAGGAAAACCGCATGTAGAGCAATAAATTCTTTGTTCTCTTGTGGGTGATAGAAGTAATATCCTTTGGTTTCCCTAGGATATCCTACAAATAGGCATTTTTCCGATTTGTGTTCTAGTTTGGTACCTTCCAAACGTTTGACGTATGCCCGCAACCCCAAATCTTCAAGAATGAGAAACCTGGTTTCTTTCCTGTCTATATTCATACGGAGTCTGTTGAACAGACTTTGACGGAATCTTATTCAAAATAAGTATTGCACTGTTCAATACATACCCAGAAGGAAATAGGTAGCTATGTGTGACTCATCATAGACCTTACCATGTCCAACAAAGTTCGGTTTCTCCGTTCGGACACACCGTTTAATTGCGGTGTTCTGGGAGGAGTCCACTGTGAAAGAATACCATATTCTTTCAAGTAATCAAGAAACTCATTGCTTAAGTATTCGCCACCACGGTCCGACCGTAATGTCTTAATACTTTTGCCGTTCTGTTTTTCTACTTCGTGTCGAAACTCTTTGAATTTCTCAAAGGTTTTCGACTTGTGTCTCATAAGATACATATAACCATAACGTGATGCATCATCCGTAAAGGTTACGAAGTATTCATATCCACCTCTAGCCTGGCTAGACATAGGCCCACATACGTCACTATGAACGAGGGCTAACAGTTCGGTGGCATGTGCTCCTTTACCGCTAAAAGGTGTTTTAGGCATTTTGCCTAATAAACAAGATTCGCAGACGTTATATGAATTTGGATCAAATCCGTCTAAGTACCCACTCTTTGAAAGTGTGGATATGCGATTCTTGTTAATGTGTCCCAGACGACAATGCCACATAAAAGTTTCATCTCTTTGTTACTTAGTTTAAGCCTTTTGTTTGTTACATTATATGTTTGAGATTGATTTATATTCAAAATATAAAGACCATTATTTACATCAGTAGTGCAAAAATCCATATCATTTTTATACATAAAACACCCAGTGTTTCTAAATACAAAAGTATACCCACATTCGGCTAACATAGATACAGAAATAATATTCCTAGTCAAACTAGGTACATAATAACAGTCTATAAGTTTAAGTACATTCCCCGATGGCAGTTCCAAAACATAAGTGCCAACGGCAAAACGGCGACTCGTGTCCCATTTCCAACGCGGAGGTCAATCTCTCCTGAGGCCAGTCTCTTGCTAATCTGCAGATCCTGCACATCAGTACATATATTAGTACATCAACCAGAATCAAAAATCCAATTTTTAAAACTAGTAATAGACATGTTTATTTCTATAACAAACATACCTGAAGCCGGTGCCTTGCCCGCTTTGATTTCCTTCATGTGTGCCTTGTACTCGTGGCAGTCACGCTTCCAGTGACCCCGCTTGGCGCACTGCAGACATATATCTTGGGATTTGTACTTACCATTCCCAGAAGGTTTTGACGATTTGGCCTTGCCTTTCTTCTTCTTCTTCTTCTTTACAACCTCCAGTCGTCTTAGGCCAAGCCTTAGGAGACTGAGATGTTGAAGTGAAGTGCGCCTCACGCTTCTTGCCCTTTAGGAGCTCTTTTTCTACTTCGCGCAGTGTGGACATTAACTCTCCAAGAGTTTGGTCTTGGTTTATCATATTGTAGTTCATGATGAACCCACTTCAAGTGTCGGGGAGAGACTGTAAGATCAAATCTATAGAAGTCACACAGCAGCCTCGAACAATGCCATCTGTCCCAGCTGCTCAATGTCAGCAATCATCTGCGACACATAGTGCTCAACAGATGTACCCTCTGACATACGTGCGTGAAAGAGCTTCTTCTGCAACTCATATCTCTGCGATCTAATATTAGATCGATGAAGATCATGCAACTTCGCCATCATATTATAGGGATCCAATCTCTTGTTCTGACGATGGAATTGTTGAGTCATATCAGCAAGCATTATAGATTAAGCAGTGAAGTTGTCATCGCTATGAGTCTTCCAAAGCTCTAGCTCAACTATCTGATCAGATCTAGGCTTAGGCCCAAGAGGTCTCTCTATAGTGTAGAGCAACTTCTCGGATCCCAGGACAATCCTGAGATTCATGTCCCAATCTTGAAAGTTCGCGCCATTAAAGACATTGTCGCCCATGATAATATCTCTAATGCTCAACTTTCGTGTCATCTTAATTGCAATAGTCAAACTATTCAATTAACGATGTATGGGTACAGTTTAACTGTTACAAGAAAAATGATAAAATATTAGTCCAACTAATAAATATAATTGACGAAATAATTTGAAAGCGCGTAAAGCCAAGTATTTGAACGAAATTGCAAATTCAATATTGGTCTCCCACTATTTTTCGGCGAGCCTCTAACCCTCTGTTGAGTACTCGGGAAACCTAGTTTCCTAGTGGGCTAGGATCCCGTTAAATAACACAAACCTTGACTTTTGCCAACAAGCTGTATGATATTTAACTAGGTAGATCTTGGATCTCATCCAAATCCTAGATCCGATAGGTGGACCTCCAGTCCGAAACATATATACAATATATATGCCAACTAAGCATTGGCTTTTGGCACAACAAGCTTAATGATTCCAGTTAAGCGGAACCCATTGACTTTGGAAAGCTTCGTAATCGATGTCGATGGATAAGAAGTGATCTTGACTTTGGCCAACAAATCACAACTTGGACAAGACATACGATATGGAACAAAGCCTTCATGATTCAAACACATCTGTGATGGACAAAGGTCTTGACTTTGGCCAATAAACCAGTGCCAATCTTAGATCTTGAGAATGAATCACTCAATGGAAGGAAAACGCTTAATATTTTGTTGAGGGTTTTTCGCGTAAATTGGCAACCAAATTATTATCTTTGATTAGGTCTCATCATACACCCTTAAGCATGCATTCTAAAAGCATAATAAGGCGCGATAAATAATTAATAATGATATGCGGATGGATATCTCACAAATTATTCCTAGAACAAATCACTATATTTCCTCTCCCCGGCTAGCACTATTCTAACTTCTACCCAATTACATAATACAATTAAAGAAACCTCATTAATTAACATTGAGGGGAATTAGGTGAGAAGAGAATTACAAAGAATCGAGAGATAAGGCTGGACACGCAGGTCCAATTAAATTAATTCTAAATTTACAACAATTTCCAAAATTGCCATTTCCTTCTAATATCCATCTGATAGACATTATTCATACAACACATCCATGTATTCACACAAAACATGTTATTCAATCAATCTAATCCAATTAATTAATCTTTGAATAAAGTGATCATCCAATATTCAAAACAACGATTTGATTTGCGCGAGTCCAGCTCGTTTTAGAATAAGTACTCAAAGTACGCATTCTTGAATTATAATCGAACTACAATTTAAATCTAATTTAATTTGTATTCAATACTAATTCTATATTTAATTCCAAATTAGATATTTACACTTTTTAATGCGCCTTTATGACTTAGATTCTATATCTAATCTTAATGGGTCTCAAAACCCAATTAACATCCAATGTTCATTTAATTAAAGTCCAATGGGCTTTCAATTAATTTCTTAAGGCATGAGCTTTGGTCAATATGGGTCAAACCCAAATACCAAGGCCCAATTAAGGATCACCTTATTTGCCAAGAAATCAATTTTGGCCCATTAGGCCCAATTAAATGTTTAAATGCCCATTTTTTTTATTTGGACTTAATGGAATGGTTTAGGCCCAATTTGGATCCAATCCAATTGTCCTAAACCAAATTGGCACAACCAAGCCCATTAGGCCCAAATACAACATCTTTAGCCCAATTCCAAATTAAGCCCAATTAATTAAATTCTAATATTCTAAATTTCATATTTAATTAATTAAAGTGTATTGCACTAAATAATTATCTAAATTAACATTTCCAAAATATCAATTTAATTAATTAATCATGCATTATAATATTCAATACATGTCCAACATTATTGAAACAAAATCAATTCATTTCCATGCTTCTATGGTCACATCAATTAGGGATTTTTTTCATTAATTTTGATTTCAATCCAATTAAATCACAAACTAATATATCCATGTATTTAAAAACCATCCAATGATTTAAAAAAAACAAAAAATCACCATGACGTAGGGTACTCCAAGATTCGGCCAACATAAGGTATTTGGGGAAAATTAATCCAATTAATTTTTCATCAAATTGATCATGCATAACTCTAAGTTATCAACATACAACATACTCAAACAAACAATTTGATTAAAACATGCTCAAATCAAAAATACCAAAATTTTATGTAAAGAACCCTAATCAAATTTCATGCTCAAATAGGCGCTCTGATACCATTGTTGGGTTTATAAGGTCATCTCAAGATCAATTTAAGCATAATCATGAAATACAAGAAGAAGTATAGCGGAAATATACTTACAAAGATCGGATGTAGGATGTGTGTAGAACAAAATTTTCTTTGAGAAGTTCCTCCAAGCTCCTCTTTGAATGATAATCCAAGCTCCAAGCTTTGAGATTGAGATTCCAAGCTCTTGGAATGGTTTCCCTATCACCTTGAATGATTCATTAAGTGCTAGCTTAGGAAAATTGCTACAAAATTCCTTGCAAATGCTTGTAGTATTCGGCAATTTGAGAGAGAGTGGAGGAGAGTTTTCTTTTTGTCTTGTGTTTTGTTTTCTAAACAAATTACACTTCAAAAGTCAACTCCAATTTTGGTATAAGCTTTTCCAAAAAGCTAAAACATTTTGGAGGGAATTAGCATTCAATCCTCCAACTACTCACTATCTCCCATATCAATAGTGACTAGATGTCAATCACAAAAAAGGTGACATGACTTCCATCACTAAAGTGACTTGCGATGTGACTTGTGGGCCCCACTTTAATTCAAAATCCGAGTGGGCCCGCAAACACTTCCGGGCTCGGGTTCGTTAATTTCAAATTAACGAATTTTCCGTTGCGACGTAATTAAATCAAATTTAATTAAATAATTATGCCTAGCAAAATTACTATTCACGTCGCTCGCGAATTAATTCTAAATTAATTCGTTCGCCCGAATTAAAATCCAATTTTAATTCGCGTCGAAATCTAATTTCATTTAATATATCGAATATATTATTTATCGATTAATTCCAAATTAATCGTTCTCTCTCTTCTAATAGTATTTTATCCCAGATAAAATCTCTCCGTAATTAATCCTAGATTAATTATGTTCGAATCATACGTCATCGGTGAATCTTCGGGAAGCGACCCATGAGATCCCTGGATATGTTGGCAGTAAATCCGGTCGTCGGACTATCCGAACACGTGAGTACCTCGTACTACGTTCTTACCGATTTACGAGACATGGTTGGCTTCTAGCAAAGCACCGTGCCTACCCAATTCTCCAGAAATATTCTTAAAGGAATATATAATCTATGTCAGGCGTAGTATACGTAGTATTGCGTATTGCGATCCAGTATCGGATGTCACATGCAAGGCCTGGGGCTGGAATAGTGTCTGCCCCGTACGAAGCATATATCGGATCACAAGCAACTAGTCTCTTTAATCGGATAATCATGACCTTGTCATATTATCCCGATGGTTGCAACACATTAGAGTACCAGTTCTGTATCCCTGTGTGATCATCATCTCCATATGACTGAAGTGATACTTCCGTCTTGACATCACACCCAATACACTACGATTCTCAATAAACCCAGAAGAGGCGTACACAGAACCTGTTAAAGTCCGGACGACCAAAACCAAGCGTATTGATTGTCGCAAGTACTAGCGATGCAAGTCTCAGGTTAAGACCAAATACACCTACCCTGATCGGATTCCCATAGACACATAGTCATACTACCAATGGGATTCCGAGGGGTCTATCCAGAGCGAAGCTGTTTCCGTACCATCGGTAAACAAACCTCCTATCACACTTGCATAAGTATCCAATACTTAAATATATGAGAATATGTTGTTACGCTTCCATAACACGCACAAGTGCAATACTAGTCTATTCCGCATTATCGATGTCCAGTCTCGATAATACTACGACTAAGGATATTTAATGATTAAACCTTTATGGATTGATATTGTCTCATATCTTATAATCCGGAACTAATCATAAGGACTTTTATCATTTATATATTTAAGTAATTGTTGGAATTAATTGTTGTTAACTATTTCGTTTGTTAAATAACAACAATTAGTAATAATTTCATTTTGGAAATTATTAAGTTAATATATTTGGGTTTGTTAAATAACACCAATTAGTAAAATTTTCATGTTGGAAATTATTGAGTTAATTATGTGGTGTTGTTAAATAACAACAATTAGTAATGATTTCATACTAAGTAAACAATAAGAGTTGTTAATCAAATAATTAAGTAACAGCAAGAGTTGTTAAGTGACAACAATTAGTAAAATGTTAAATGGGGACAAATGGTACACCATGATGGTAACATTTTTGGAAGGGTTAGAGAAAGTCATTATGCATCCAATACATGTGATTACATAGTAATCAATGCATGTGATTAAATAGTAATCAATGATTAATAGTAATCCATGCATGTGAGCTAATAGTGACTTGATTTCCCTCCTATAAATAAGACCATTAGCTTATTGAATTAAGCAATCAATTAAGTTTGATTAAGAGGTCTCTACAAGAAGAAAGGTATGCAATTGTGTTGTGATTAACTTAGATTTATTTCAATTAGCATGTAAATAAATCTAGGACTAGTAATACATGTATGGTTAGATCCTAAGAGGACAAACATGTAAATATATTAGGGATTATGTTTCCTAACATTGGTATCAGAGCTTAAATGCATGTATTCTAGTTGGATTACACAAAAAGTGCATGAACAAGCATGAAAAATGTTGAAAATGCTTCTGGTTTTTGTTTTTAAAAAATGATTTTCTTCCAACTTTGGGCCGTAATAACTCTCTATAGAAAATTGATAATCGCATGTTCAAATATGTTTTGAAAACTAGGTCATGAGATCTTCAATTTGGTATATCATTTGCTTACTTTGGATTAAAATTGAGAAATATATGGACCCTAGAAGTTGGCTAGATGAATCTGTTTTTACCCAGAAAAACACTCCAGAAGAGTTGTACTACATGTCATCCGGTATTTATAAAATCAGACGACAAGTCGTCCGATTGTTGTACGACAAGTCGTACGCTTAGAGCTCAAAGGGACGACATATCGTCCATGCATCACGCAACCGATAAGTCGGTTACACCTATAATTTCCAACCGACATGTCATACAGTCACGGAACACGCGGATGACATGTCATTTGCGCGTGTAACTTGGCCGAGGCTGGCCGGCGCGTGAGAGCGCGTGAGGGCGAGTGGGAGCCCGTGGCCGGCGCGTGGTGGCGCGTGAGCCACTCCTGTGGCGCGTGTATGGCGCGTGAAAATATGGAGGCCCGTATTAGTCATGTATGTATCGGTTTGCTTCGGTAATTCTGATCCGTCATGGTTACAAGTCTAATCCTTTGTGCAAAATGTTTTAATCGACCACGATAAATTGTTTTATCATATAAACTTTGTGTTTATCAAAATGATTATATTTGTGATGTTTATTTTAGTCAATGTAACTTTGTGTTTCATTATATTGATTTTTTCTTGTATTTGTTGCAGAGAAATCATGGCGATTATTCGAAGAATTGCAAAAGTGATTACGACACCCACAGACCGGGAGATGATATTAGACATGTTGATGGAAATGGATAAATATCGAATGAGTGAAAGCGATGATATGATTTCTCATATCATCACTTTCAATAACATGTTACATGAGTCTATCTGGGCAGGTAATTGGATAGGACAGCCGAATAGATTCAGATTACTGGAGAAACACTCTCCCCAAGATATGGCAAAAACAACTTACTCGTATTTGGATATTAGTAAAACGTGAGGAAAAACATGTTCCTTATAATAAAGCCATTGAGAGGTTAGCGGTTCAGTATCTACGGCATAAGGCAAATAATATTATTTTTCCTTCGATGTCCTTGAAACGTTGTAAGGATCCTAAATTTGCTATAGGTTTTCCATGGCTGTCCAAGATCAATTACGAGTTACCCAAAGAGTTTGAGGATTCGTATCCAAAAACATATATGAGTTGGGACTCTACAACTAGGAAAATTATTATTGTAAAATATTAATTTCTTTCATGTTGTTTCTGTGTGTTAATTGTTTGTTACTTCACGGCATGTAAATATTGTATTTATATGTATGAATGTTTCATGTTGAATTTAATTTATGTAATTAAATCAATGATTGTCATGTACAATAGTCGCATGATTAAGATGTTCTAAGAATTTATGTAATTTTTAGAAAATGATTTTACATGATGATTATGTTGATAATATTTTTACATTGGGTAATTGGATGATGATTGGACACATAGTGGCCTTTTGACTCTAACCCCATTGAAAAATCTTATTAAACATAATTTATTTCATGATAAAATAACTCAAAAGTATTAACAATTGTGCATGAATGTCTGTAGAAACTTTGTGTTTTTAATATGGCTTCCCCAACAAAGAACATTATTGCTGAACTCAACAAGGGTGAGAAACTAAATGGCGATAATTATGAAATTTGGAGCATGAAAATCCAATATGTGCTAGAAGAACAAGAGGTTCTTGAAACTTTGAAAATGAGCATGGATGAACCTGAACAGGGCACTACGGCCCAACACAGGCGAGACCGAGAGGCTTATGAGGCCTGGAAGAAAAAGAATTATATTGCCCGCATTACGTTGCTGAGCAGTATGGATAATGACCTAATGAAAGAGTTCAGGAAATATGACATGGCTAAGGACATGTGGTCCACACTAGCTGAAAAGTTTGGTAGTACCTCAATAACCAAACTCAGGTCACTGACAATCAAGTTTGACACATACAAGAAACGTCATGAGTTCACTATGTCAAAACACTTGAGGCAAATGTCAAACATGATTACTGAACTGGCAGATGTTGGACATGTTCTTACAGATGAACAGAAAGTCCAAGCGGTCATTCGTTCTCTTCCAAATAGCTGGAGCATATGAAGATGCATTTGACCCACAATGAGAGCATCAAAACCTTTGATGATGCCAAACGTCACCTTGAATTAGAAAGCGACCGCCTTGCGGCTGCTAAGTCAAATGCTGAAGTGTATATGACAGAAACTAGCAAACCTGGGGGTTTCAAAAAGAAAAGAAATTTCATGGTGGTGGGTTCCAGTTCGGAAAAGAACAAAATTCTTCTAAGCCAGAAAAGAAACAGAAAACCAATCAACATGGGAAAGGAAAACGTCCAACCAAAAAGAAAAACATGGCAAAGGTTAAATGTTTTAACTGTGGTAAGAAATGTCATTTTGCTCGTGACTGCAC
>SKCR01013466.1:0-11556 GCA_019454045.1 Zanthoxylum bungeanum
ATCCAGGTAATGTGGTTGACATAGACATATGGTTCAATTGGGTTATACTGGGTATTTGCGTCTGACCATCGACAGAGGCTTTTGCATATTTTTGTGTTCCAGGTTAGCAAATTAATTTATTACACATAAATAAGAGAATCAATTCATCTTCTAATAATATTGTGTGGAGTCACGACCCTAGATCTTTGAGTCTTTTATTTTATTTTCCTTAGTATTTTCTTTTAAGTCTGTTTTTATTTTATTTGCAAAACCACATTCAACCAACCAAAAGCAATCAATTCCTTCTCCCTATAATTAGATACCTGTAAATAAATAGATTCAATAATTAATAACAACAGTATGAATTAAGTCCTCGTGGGATCGATATTTTTATACTACTTGAACGATACGTGCGCTTGCGTTATACGCGTGTGTTTGCACCGGTCAAGTTTTTGGCGCCGTTGCCGGGGACTTATATTTCTTGAGTTGTTAATTTTGAAACTATAATTTACTTGTATCTAATTTTCTTTATTTTTATTTGTAATTTTTATTTCTTTCTTTTGTTTTCAGGTGGTTGAACAATGGAACACTACTGGGAGATTGAGAGATTACGAGCGTTACAAGAAGATACACCCCAAATCTGGGAGCAACAGTCCGGTTTTCTGAGGCCTGTTGTACAGCCCAATGACTATCATTGGATGTCAGAACCAAGTAATACTACATTTGCTCAACAGAACTCAATGTGGAGATGTGACATATGTAATGGTAACTACCCAAGCGATTATTGCGAGTACAACTACAATTCAGGGTGGCAGAACTATCAGAATCCTTCATGGTATGATGAGCCATCACATTTCACAAAGCCACATTTTCCATCTTATCCACCATCTACCTTTGATATTTACCAACAACCAGAACCATCTGAGGAAGATCAATTGATTCACATGTTCAAAGAACAGGGAGCTCGATTTGATGCACAAATTCAGAGTAACGCAGAATCCATACAGAAAATGACAGATCATATCAGACAATTAATAGAAAACCAGAGCTACATACCTCAAGAACAATTTCTGATGACACTGATGAAGCCTTTGATTACCAATCATTTCATAATGACACTTCAACAGAGGAGGCTGAGCAGTAGTATCAACAACCAGAGGTATCAGTTCAGGAACCCGAGCCGGCAAAGTCTCGATTTGATTTCTATTATTCAGATTCTGACGAGGATGAAGCTGAAATATTTGTACCAACTGCATCAAAAATTGGGGATGGAATTCTGTATCCTCAAAACGAAGATCTTGGAGATTGCATTGCACACATGTTTGAAGAAGATCTAACTGAGCCAATCAATTCACCCGAATCAGAGGAGGAAGACCTAATGTCTGACTCATATTTTCATCCTCAGGTGGAACAAGAAGTAGGGCAAATGGAGGAGGAAATGTATGATTTTATTGAAGACCCAGAGCATTCAGGCGAAACATCACTGTGTTGGGGAGTACAATTTAGAGAAATCACCCAGAAGCTTGACAGAATGGAAATTCCATTCCAAGTCAAGCACCATACGAGACCTCCTGATTTTCTTTCTTTCTTTGCAGGAATTGTTGGAGCGACAAAGTTTAAAAAGGAAGCACGAGCACTTAATGATACAAAATTCTTTTTGCTACCTCACCGTTGGAAGAGACCCTTCAAAAGCAGTGCTCATGGGATTGTCTGTAATCGGACATCCAAAACGACGCTGAAACCTCCTTGATAGATGGATTTCAGTCACGTCTGGCTGAAGACGAAAAATTTAGCGCTAGCAGGGAGGCAACCCATGCAATTTGTTCTAATTTCTATTTTCATATTTTGTGTATACATGTTGTAGAACTTTTTAATTTTGTGTGTTAGTTTTTCAAGGAAAAGCACAAACAGAGCATTTTAAGAGAGAAGGAATGGTGTTTGGCAATCACAAAGATGAGATCTAATTCATTAGTGGTGGCTGAGTAAGGAATGGATTCTTGAGACGCATCCTAATGGATTTATAACGAGCGAGAGGCGTATTGAGTACACAATTCCGTTGCCTTAATTATTGCTTTGATTTGCTTTTCTTTTGTGCTTTTCTTTATTTTCGCCGACAAGATCTAACTTTTTGACTTTTCACGATTTATTTTAACGTTCTTCGAATAATTGTCATTTGGCAGATACTAGTGCAATTATTACTCACCCATTTCCAGGTCTATAAATTCAGCACTGCATTTTCTCTTCAACCCATTCAGAGATACACATCTAAATAAGAGAGAGAAAATGGAAGCAACTTCACAGCAGCGAATCAAGCGAATTTGTGTTTTCTGTGGATCCAATTCTGGTAATAAACCATAATTCATCGAGGCTGCGAAGGAATTGGGGCGAGTCATAGCGGAGCGAAATATGTACCTGGTATATGGCGGTGGCAATCTTGGATTGATGGGAAGTATTTCAAAAGCTGTTCAGGATGGTGGCGGTCATGTTTTGGGAATCATTCCAAAACCTTTGACGGACGAACACTTAATCGGACAAACAAATGGAGATGAATGCATCGTATCTGGAATGCCCGAACAAATTCATGAAATGATCAATACGGCAGATGCGTTTATTGCGTTACCAGGAGGACTTGGGACGTTTGAGGAAATGTTTACTGTAGCATCATGGGCACACTTAAATATTCATCGGAAGCCCATTGGGTTACTTAACATTGAGCATTTCTTCGATTTTTTGTTTTATTTCTTGCAGAAGCCAAAAGACATGAGTTCGTCACCAAATAGTGCATGATATCTTCCTGACTGCGACAAAGGCTGAAGAATTAATTGACCAAATCATAGCCTTTGAACCAAAACTGGACCCCATTCTCTCCAAGTTGGACTGGACAGACAACGATCATGGTAAGAAGCGTAAACTGGACATAGATCTTAATCGGTAGTTCAGCTAACCAGGTACGATCTTCTAAACTCTTATATTACTGTTTAAGACATTGGGGACAATGTCTCATTTAGGTTTGGGGGAGGGAATTAGTTGATTAGTATCTTGTTTTTAGTTTGTGTTTCTTTTATTTTTAGTCCTAAATTTTTCGAAAAATACAAAAAAATGAAAAATTTTCAAAAATTACAAAAATATTTTATGTTTTTGTGTTTTTAATTTGATTAGTTTGGTGAAATTGGTTAGAAATATTTTTCAAACCATTTTCGAAACAAGTTAATTTTTGTTTATTTCATTTTGAATTATTTAATTCGTGAATTCTCCTTAACACTGACTAAAATGAATCTGCATATGCTCAGTTGGCAGGTATTATCAACATACATGGAAACATACGGACATGAGCTAAAATTGAAAAGCTTGTAATATTCAGTGCTCTAGTTTAATTGGAGGAAGAATCTCAAAAGGTGATGGAGTAAAAAAAAAAATCCGAGATCCGAGTTATTAAGTATGTAAGGGTGTTTTAACACCTAGTGCCCTAAAACCAACTGGTTTGGGAGTAACTGGCCCAAAGCTCGCTACATGGATCAAAGATGCTGCAAAAATATATATATCTGAAGTCTGGTAATTAGGTCCGTAGGGGTGTCTTAACATACGGACATGAGCTAAAATTGAAAAGCTTGTAATATTCAGTGCTCTAGTTTAATTGGAGGAAGAATCTCAAAAAGTGATGGAGTAAAAAAAAAAAATCTGAGATCCGAGTTATTAAGTATGTAAGGGTGTTTTAACACCTAGTGCCCTAAAACAAACTGGTTTGGGAGTCACTGGCCCAAAACTCGCTACATGGATCAAAGATGCTGCAAAAATATATATATCTGAAGTCTGAGTAATTAGGTCCGTAGGGGTGTCTTAACACCTGGTGCCCTAAAGCCAACTGGTTTGGGAGCCACTGACCTAACACTCGCTACATAGATGGAAGATATTGTATATAAATAAAAAATAGTGAAAAATCAAAGAAAAAATCAGAAAAATCAGAAAAGTTATTTCATTGCTACCAAAAGGTGTGAAATCTGATAAAACTTTAGGACAAAAATATTACTCTCTTATCAACTGCACTTACGACTGTTGTGGGCAAAAATGAGTTGATTAATATTTTGTTGGCTGTGTATATGAAGAATGGTAAATATAATCGGAGAATTTACTTATTCGGTAATTTAGAAAGAAACAAAACAACTAGTAACTTGGAGTAGAAGTTTCACCTGATTAGTCACTAACATCTTTATTCTCTTTTCGCTTGTCTTTTTGCTTTTGTGTGCATTAGTTTTAATATTTTTACTTTTGTAAAATGTTTTTGGGTATCATTGATGTAAACCCTCACGAGACTACAACTCATCCACTAGGGACACCTAGGGGTTTAAAGGCTTGTTGCATATGCTAAATGCAACCGTGATCCCTACGAAAGTGGCTTAGTTAATTTTATTTTCATGTAATTTATTTTATGTTTTGCTCGAGGACTAGCAAAATGTAAGGTTTGGGGGTGTGATGAGTGGTATTTATATCACTTTTCCCACTCATTTGACCTATTATTTCGTATAGTTTCTCGAGTTTTATGAACGTTTTGATGTGTTTTGTTGTTATTTTGCAGATAAATAAAGTTTGGAAAGCACTGGAGGCAATTTGGGGCAAAAACGGACAAAAATGCGTCAACTGGAATATTTTGGTCTTTGGAGCGTCGTGACGCTTAAGTTTGCGCGTCGCGACTCCCAGCCTGCGCCGGACCTGCTAACGTGCGCCGTTTTACACGTGTCAAAATCTGATTGGTCAAAATTTGCTAACGTGCGCCGATCATGCTAACGTGCGCCATGCCACGTGTCACCATCACAACGGTTCTGCTAACGTGCGCCGTCAGCCACGTGTCCTCTTCCTATTGACCGAATAACGATGAATTTGAATCAGAGCACGCCACGTGTCACCATTCTATTAGACCGAATTTCCACCCAAGCACAAGCTGACACGTGGCAGGATTTCATTGGACCGCATCGCCAGCCAACCAGAGCGTGACACGTGGCTCAATTATTGCTGCCGACAGACGCGTGGTCAACCCGCGTGGACTGTTGCCAGCGTCGCGACGCTAGTGCATTTTCAGCGTCGTGACGCTGGACTAAAATATGCCTATAAAAGGAGGCCGCCTGATTCATTTTTCTTCATGCTTTCCTTGGAGAATTCTCTCTGATTTTATAGGAAGCATCTATTTTTGTATATATAAATAATATTTTTAATTTATTTATTTTAATTTTCAGTAATAGTAGTAATTCTTCTTCTTCCTTTCTTTAATGTTTTGTAGTTAATTTTCTGCTGGGGATAAGGTGAAGCTTTTATTATTTTAATTTAGATTAATCTCCCTTAAATATAATATGGAAATTATAATTCAAAATATAAAAGATTATCGCCTTAATGGCTGGTTTTATTTATTTGACATAATGTGGCACCGCCTATATGGTTGGTCTTTAGGTGACAGGTAATTACCGCCTATATGGCTGGTTTATGTTCAAATACTATTACCGCCTTTATGGCTGGTCGGACTTAATTTGACTTATAAGGAATACCGCCTTTATGGATGGTCGGTAATATCATGTTTAATTTTTGTATTATATTATGGGAGATATCTAAATTATAAATAGTAAAAGTGGATCCACAACCCCCAGTATTTATTTTTATTATAGGGAAGTGATGAAACACAATACACACACTTAATAATTGATTTCTTTTTATGGGTAGTTCTTTAGTTTGTTTATTGAATCTTAAGCTTAATGCGTTTTGTTAACTGGCAATTATAAGATGATGATGGGGGTAAATCTAAAATGAACTAGACATAGGGATTTTAGGTTTCAGCCTTAGATTCAATAGCCCACGATCTTCCTTGAGGATAGATAACCCTTTAATAGATTTCCTTACAGGATAGGAATATACCTGTCGGGCGGGGGGGTAGCCGTAATTGGAACTTAAACTTAATGAATCCAGGTAATGTGGTTGACATAGACATATGGTTCAATTGGGTTATACTGGGTATTTGTGTCTGACCATCGACAGAGGCTTTTGCATATTTTTGTGTTCCAGGTTAGCAAATTAATTTATTACACATAAATAAGAGAATCAATTCATCTTCTAATAATATTGTGTGGAGTCACGACCCTAGATCTTTGAGTCTTTTATTTTATTTTCATTAGTATTTTCTTTGAGTCTGTTTTTATTTTATTTTTGCAAAACCACATTCAACCAACCAAAAGCAATCAATTCCCTTCTCCCTATAATTAGATACCTGTAAATAAATAGATTCAATAATTAATAACAACAGTAGGAATTAAGTCCTCGTGGGATCGATATTTTTATACTACTTGAACGATACGTGCGCTTGCGTTATACGCGTGTGTTTGCACCGGTCATGTATATGACAAGTGTTATGGATTAAGCACTAAAGTTATCATTACATGAATATTCCAAATATCATGTTCCACTTATTTGTTTAACTCCAGGCTTAGACTTAATATATTATTTTATCAAATAAAATAACTTATTTTTCCAGACCATCCCGAAATTTATTCCCAATTTGAAAATTAAAGTCGTTTAAATACATTTCACCCAGGATTATGTCTTAAACACTAATCTTTCATATATATCTTGATTCTAATAGTCCAACTATTTAATCAACGATTTGTGGTACTATTAATATAATGATTATAATACTCCAACTATATAATCAAATATAATCTAAATTAATTAACCTCAATTACATTGATTACTATAATCCAATTATAAAATCAAATGTAAACTGAAATTAATTAATTCAAATATATTGATTAATATAATCCAATTATATATAATCAACTATAATACAATCCAACTGTTAATTAAAACAACAATTTAAATATTAGTCCAACTAACATTTAATCTAACGACGAAATAATTTGAATGAGCGCGTATGACGAGTAATTGAACGAGTATTGCAAATTCAATTCTTGCCTCCCACTATTTTTCAGCGAGCCTCTAACCCTCTGTCGAGTACTCGGGAAACCGTGTTTCCTAGTGGGCTAGGATCCCGTTAAATATCACACAATCTTGACTTTGGCCCACAAATTGTATGATAATTAACTAGGTAGATCTCTAAGATCAATTGGATCCAATCTAATTCCTAGATCCGGTAGGAGGACGTCCAAGTCCGAAACATATATCTTATATATGCCAATACATCCAATGTAATATCTAACCTTTTTCCTCTGAATCAACTAAGTCTTGGCTTTGGCACAACAAGCTTAATGATCCCAGTTAAGCGGAACTCATTGACCATGGAAAGCTTCGTAATCAATGTCGATGGACAAGAAGTGGTCTTGACTTTGGCCAACAAACCACAACTTGGACAAGACACTGATATGGAACAAAGCCTTCGAGATTCAAACTCATCTTCGACAGACAAAGGCCTTGACTTTGGCCAACAAACCAATGCCGTCTTAGATCTTGAGTAAGAATCACTCAATGGAAGGAAAGACGCTTAATATTATTTGAGGGTTTTTCGCGTGCAAATTGGCAACCAATTTATTATCTTTGTTAAAGTCTCATCATCATACACCCTTAAACATGCATTCTAAACACATAATAAAGCGTATATGAAATAAAATAATAATGATATGCGGATAGATACTTTACATTGATCCTAGATCAAATCTCTCATTTTCTCTCTCCAAAGCTAGCACATGTATTTACTTCTACCCGTTACACTACACTTCTAAAGAAACCTCATTTACATTGAGGGGAATAGGTGAGAAGAGAATACAAAGAGTATAGAGGTGATAAGGCTGGACACGCAGGTCCAATTAATAAATCAAATTTATTACAATTTCCACAATTGTCCCACCCGACTAATATCCATCCGAAATACATTATTCATTCATCGCAACCATGTATTCATACAAGCATGTTATCAATCAATCTAATCCAATTAATTAATCTGATAATTAGTGATCATCCAATGTTCAAACAATGATTTGATTTTTGCTCGAGTCAAACTCGTTTTTGCGAATAAGTACTCAAAGTACGAATTCTTGAATTAAATTAAACTACATATTTAAATCCAATTTAATACGCATTTAATTCTAATTCATTATTTAATTCCAAATTAAATATTACATTTTTTTTTTTAACGAACCTTTACGACTTAAATTCCAAATTTAATCGCAATGGGTCTCAAAGCCCAATTAACATCTAATGTTTATTTAATTAAAGTCCAATGGGATTTTAATTAATTTCTTAAGGTGTGGACTTTTGGTCAACTCGGGTCAAACCGATAACCAAAGTCCAATCCGGGAGTTACCCCATAAGCCTTTAAATTAATTTTGGCCCATTAGGCCCAATTAAATAATTAAGGTCCATTAAGTCATAATTGGACCTTTTGGATGCGGTTTTGGGCCTAATTGGATCCAACCAATTTTGCCTAAACCCAACTTTGTACAACAAAGCCCAAAAGCCCAATTACAACCTAGAAGGCCCAATTTCCAAAAACAAGCCCAATTAATTATCTTATAAAATTCCAAATTCCATAATTAATTAACCTAAGTGTAATCCACAATTAACCACCCAATTAATATTTCTAAAACATCAATTAGCATAATTAATCATGCACTTTAATAACAAAACATGTCCAACACATTTTATCAAAATCAAACCCAATTTACATGCTTAAAGTCTCGGCAATTAGGGGTTTTTCATTCCGATTCGGTTTCAATCCAATTGAATCCACAATCATCATTTCCCAAATCAATTCAACTCATCCAATGAATCACACAACAAAAATCACCATGAATTTCATGTTTAAAGAATTCGGCCAAGCCACTTAAAAAGGGAAAAATTGTTCCAAATCAAAATTCAATCCAATTGAACTTCAAAACAACATTACCCTATTATTTTAAGTCATCCAATGATCAAAAAATAAAATTATTCCAAGACAATTTAGGGTTCTAAATTCGGCCATGCCCAAAATTTTGGGGGAAAATGGATCCAACCAAATTTCTTGAAATTGATCATGCACAACATCAATTCAACCTCACTCAAGCATACTATATCAAACAATTTAACCATTTGATGCTCAAATTGAGTTTACCCAATTTTAAAACCCTAAAGTTTCATGCTTGATGTAAGCTCATAGATACCATTGTTGGTTTCTAATTAGGTCCCAAGATCCATCAAATAAGCATGAAAAATGCATGAATACATCAAAGAAGTAAGGCGGAAAACATACTCACAATGATTGGTTTGGATGCTTCAAGGAACACAAGCCTTCAAGCTTCATCAAAAGTCACGGCAATGGCTCTCCAAGGCAGTGAGTGGCTCGGTTTTGCTGCTCCTTGATGGTCCAAGAATCGGCCATTGATGAACATCATGGAAGCTCAAAGCTTCAAGCTCCAAAAAGGGATTCCAAGCTCACAAGAACACTTCCCTATCACCTTTGTATAACCTAAGGTGTGCTAGCACTCTATTTTCTTCCTTTGTTCGATCAAACCAAACTTTGAAGAGAAGAAATGGCTCCAAGCCGAGGGAGGAGAAGAAGAAGAGAATGGAGGGAAAAATTTGGTTCACAAAACCGTGAACTACACCAACCAAGAGAGAGAAAAAGCTTTTATATATATATGTTTTATTCCATTACCAATAAATTAAATAATATATATATATATATATATATATATATATATATATATATTACTTTAATTCAAAAGTAAAAAAGCAAAAGCAATAAAGCTTTCCATCATATCACATCACTTTATAAAGTGACAACATGTCATGTCACATCACTCAAAGTGACAAGTGATTTGACAATTGATGCGACTAGCGATTTGACGCTTGATGTGACTTGCGTGCCGCGCTCGAATTCGAAATGCGAATGCGCTCGCAATCACTCTCGGGCTCGGGTTCGCTAATTCCAAATTAACGAATTTTCCGTCGCGACGTAATTAAATGATTACGCCTGGCGAAATCACTATTCATGTCGCTAACGAATTAATTCTAAATTAATTCGTTCGCCCGAATTAAAATCTAATTTCAATTCCGCGTCGAAATCCAATTTCGCATAATATATCGAATATATTATTTTACCCGATTAATTCCAAATTAATCGTTCTCTCTCTTTTATTAATATTTTATCCTAGATAAAATATCTCCGTAATTAATCCCAGATTAATTTTCTCTCTCATCGAATTAATCCCAAATTAATTATAGTGCGAGTCATACATCATCGGTGAATCTTCGGGAAGCGACCCATGAGATCCCCGAATATGTTGGCAGTAAATACGACCGTCGGACTATCCGAACATGTAAGTACCTCGTACTACGTTTATACCGATTTACAAGACAAGGTTGGCTTCTAGCAAAGCGTCATGCCTACCCAATTCTCCAGAAATATCCTTATAGTAATATTAGATCTATATCAAGCGTAGTATACCGAAAGTATTGCGTATTTCTGTCCAGTATCAGATGGTCACGTGTTAGGCCTGGGACTGGAATTGTGTCTGCCCCGTACGAAGCACATATCGGATGTCTGGCAACTAGTCTCTATAATCGGATAAACATAACCTAGTCATAATATCCCGATAGCTCGAGCATTTAAGAGATCAAGTTTCCGTATCCTACGTGATCATCATCTCCACTATGACTGGAGTGATACTTCCGTCTTGACATCACACCCAACACACTACGATTCTCAATATACCCAGAATTGGCTTACACAGAACCGGTTAAAGCCCTGGATGACCTCAACTAAAGTATATCGATTGTCGTAAGTATTAGCGGTGTAAGTCTCAGGTTAAGACCAAATACACCTACCCTGGTTTCGGACTTCCATAAACACATAGTCATACTACCAATGGAATTCCGAGGGGGTCAATCCAGAGCGAAGCTGTTTCCCGTACCATCGGTAAAACACAACCTCCTATTACACTTGCATGAGTATCCTATACCCAAATATATGAGAACTATGTCGTTGTGCCCTCACAAACGCGCACAAGTGTAATACTAGTCTTTTACGTATTTATCGATGTCCAATCTCGATAATACTCTGACTATGGATATTTAATGATTTATCCTTCGTGGACTGATACTGTCTCATATCATTCTCCGTCCAGGAACAAATCATAGGGACCTCTCATCATTTATATATCTAGGTGATCTAATCATAAATGATAAGAGTGCAATTTCCTTTGTCACATAGTTAATTTGTACAACAACACAATGATCTGTACAAATAGTGACGCTATGGGTCATAATTGTCCAACATGAAAACGCTTAATATTTGATTGAGGGTTTTTCGCATAAATTGGCAACCAATTTATTATCTTTGATTAGGTCTCATCATACACCCTTAAGCATGCATTCTAAAAGAATAATAGGGCGCGATAAATAATATAATAATGATATGCGGATGGATATCTCACAAATTGTTCCTATAACAAATCACTTCATTTCCTCTCCCCGGCTAGCACTATTCTAACTTCTACCCAATTACATAATACAATAAAGAAACCTCATTACATTGAGGGGAATTGGTGAGAAGAGAATTACAAAGAGTCAAGAGATAAAGGCTGGACACGCTGGTCCAATTTAATAAAT
>SKCR01013467.1:0-12531 GCA_019454045.1 Zanthoxylum bungeanum
GTTCTGTCTGTTGCTTGGGGTTTGCTTGGATTTCGAATCCAGTGTGTTTCTTGTCACAAAACATAGTGTGTTTTGTGTCCTACACATCCCAAGGATATATAAACAAGATTAAAGTGTGAATAAATCAAGAAGTTGCAGAATACTTATATTGATCGGTTGGAAAATTCAAAACTTTCTTTGGATGTAGAAGCTCCAAGCTTTGTGTTAGAGTTCTAAATCTTGGGTGAGTTTCCCTATCCCCTTCAATTGACTCCCAAAGTGCTAGCTTTAACAAATTTTGAAGCAAAATTTGCCCTCAAAGGTATTAGAGAAATCGGCAATGGGAAAGGAAATAGAGAAGATGAATAGTTGATTTGTTTTTTCCAAAAAACGAGTTAATGCGTTATATTTTTCCAAAACAAAACTTAGTGTGTTGGAAAGAAAAATGCATTAAATGCAACCAACTAGTTCCATCATCTATTACTAGTTGATGTAAGTCAAGTGAGTCCCACCACTTTAAATTCCAAATTTAAGTTGGCTTACACAACACACTTTGGGCTCAGGTTCATTTAATCCGATTAAACGAATTTTTTGTCACGACATATTTATTCCAATTTAATTAAATAATTATGCCTCGCTAAATTATTACGATAGTTGCTTACGAATTAATTCCAAATTAATTCGTTCGCTCAAATTAAAATCCAATTTCAATCTCATATTGAAATCCAATTTCAATTATCTCCGATATATTATTTTAGCCCAAATAAATAAATTAAATGAGAAAAATCCAATTTAACTATTAATTTATTTTACCGATTAATTCCAAATTAATAGCGTTCTCTCTTCTAGATGAATTTAATCAAAGATTAATTCTTGCCGCAATTAATCCCAGATTAATTTTCTCTCTCTTAATTAATCCAATTTAATTATGTTCGACAACAAAGCAAAAGACCCATTACAAGTACCATAAGGGCCAATTACGAGGCAGATGACTAAAAGACTCAGATTAACAATGGCGGGATTAGTTCAGAGTGTTATGGCCGATTGCAACAAACAAATAGAGACGCATGTGGCCTTCAATAGAGAGGGCCCCAAGCCACTTCACTTTGCCCAAATCAGTTCTGAATGAAGCTTCACAGGCCTTTGAAGACTTGAAGACTTTGGTATTTTTGTAATTTAGCCTTTAGGGGCATTGTTGTCTTTATGCCTTTAGGGTTTTCTCTTTGTAACACTATTTAAACTTTCTTTCTTTTTCTTTTGGGACAATCAACGAATTTGTAAGCACAAAAGCTTAAAGCTTTGGCTATGGCCGAATTCTTGTAAGGGAGAGATTCTCATTTTCAAGTTAAAATCGACTTATCTAAGTTTAGCAAGCTTAGTGGCGTCTCCATTGCTAGCAAAACACTACAAGGAATCATCTTAAAGGTTCTCAAGGGCAAGTTCTTTGTGGGTCTTCTTTGTGGCCTTGGAAGGGTTTTGTTCCTACAAAATCAAATTCGCGGTTCTTGGGGTTCTGTCTGTTGCTTGGGGTTTGCTTGGATTTCGAATCCAGGTGTGTTTCCTGTCACAAAACATAGTGTGTTTGTGTGTCCTGCACATCCCAAGGATCTCTAAACAAGATTAAAGTGTGAATAAATCAAGATAAGTTGCAGAATACTTATATTGATCGGTTGGAAAATTCAAAACTTTCTTTGGATGTAGAAGCTCCAAGCTTTGTGTTAAGTTCTAAAATCTTGGGTGAGTTTCCCTATCCCCTTCAATTGACTCCCAAATTGCTATCTTTAACAAATTTTGAAGCAAAATTTGCCCTCAAAGGTATTAGAGAAATCGGCAATGGGAAAGGAAATAGAGAAGATGAATAGTTGATTTGTTTTTCCAAAAAACGAGTTAATGCGTTATATTTTCCAAAAACAAAACTTAGTGTGTTGGAAAGAAAAATGCATTAAATGCAACCAACTAGTTCCATCATCTAATTACTAGTTGATGTAAGTCAAGTGAGTCCCACCACTTTAAATTCCAAATTTAAGTTGGCTTACACAACACACTTTGGGCTCAGGTTCATTTAATCCGATTAAACGAATTTTTTGTCACGACATAATTTATTCCAATTTAATTAAATAATTATGCCTCGCTAAATTATTACGATAGTTGCTTACGAATTAATTCCAAATTAATTCGTTCGCTCGAATTAAAATCCAATTTCAATCTCATATTGAAATCCAATTTCAATTATCTCCGATATATTATTTTAGCCCAAATAAATAAATTAAATTGAAAAATCCAATTTAACTATTAAATTTATTTTACCGATTAATTCCAAATTAATAGCGTTCTCTCTTCTAGATGAATTTAATCAAAGATTAATTCTTGCCGCAATTAATCCCAGATTAATTTTCTCTCTCTTAATTAATCTCAAATTAATGTTTCGACAACAAAGAAAAAGACCCATTACAAGTACCAAAGGGCCAATTACGAGGCAGATGACTAAAAGACTTAGATTAACAATGGCGGGATTAGTTCAGAGTGTTATGGCCGATTGCAACAAACAAATAGAGACGCATGTGCCTTCAATAGAGAGGGCCCCAAGCCACTTCACTTTGCCCAAATCAGTTCTGAATGAAGCTTCACAGGCCTTTGAAGACTTGAAGACTTTGGTATTTTTGTAATTTAGCCTTTAGGGGCATTGTTGTCTTTATGCCTTTAGGGTTTCTCTTTGTAACACTATTTAAACTTTCTTTCTTTTTCTTTTTGGGACAATCAACGAAATTTGTAAGCACAAAAGCTTAAAGCTTTGGCTATGGCCGAATTCTTGTAAGGGAGAGATTCTCATTTTCAAGTTAAAATCGACTTATCTAAGTTTAGCAAGCTTAGTGGCGTCTCCATTGCTAGCAAAACACTACAAGGAATCATCTTAAAGGTTCTCAAGGGCAAGTTCTTTGTGGGTCTTCTTTGTGGCCTTGGAAGGGTTTTGTTCCTACAAAATCAAATTCGCGGTTCTGTCTGTTGCTTGGGGTTTGCTTGGATTTCGAATCTAGGTGTGTTTCCTGTCACAAAACATAGTGTGTTTGTGTGTCCTGCACATCCCAAGGATCTCTAAACAAGATTAAAGTGTGAATAAATCAAGATAAGTTGCAGAATACTTATATTGATCGGTTGGAAAATTCAAAACTTTCTTTGGATGTAGAAGCTCCAAGCTTTGTGTTAAGTTCTAAAATCTTGGGTGAGTTCCCTATCCCCTTCAATTGACTCCCAAATTGCTAGCTTTAACAAATTTTGAAGCAAAATTTGCCCTCAAAGGTATTTGAGAAATCGGCAATGGGAAAGGAAATAGAGAAGATGAATAATGGATTTGTTTTTCCAAAAAACAAGTTAATGCGTTATATTTTCCAAAAACAAAACTTATTGTGTTGGAAAGAAAAATGCATTAAATGCAACCAACTATTTCCATCATCTAATGACTAGTTGATGTAAGTCAAGTGAGTCTCACCACTTTAAATTCCAAATTTAAGTTGGCTTACACACCACACTTTTGGCCCAGGTTCATTTCATCTGATTAAACGAATTTTTTGTCGCGACATAATTTATTCCAATTTAATTAAATAATTATGCCTCGCGAAATTATTACGATAGATGCTTACGAATTAATTCCAAATTAATTCGTTCGCTCGAATTAAAATCCAATTTCAATCTCGTATTGAAATCCAATTTCAATTATCTCCGATATATTATTTTAGCCCAAATAAATAAATTAAATTGAAAAATCCAATTTAACTATTAAATTTATTTTCTCGATTAATTCCAAATTAATAGCGTTCTCTCTTCTAGATGAATTTAATCAAAGATTAATGCTTACCGCAATTAATCCCAGATTTTCTCTCTCTTAATTAATCTCAAATTAATTATGTTCGACAACAAAGCAAAAGACCCATTACAAGTACCAGAAGGGCCAATTACGAGGCAGATGACCAAAAGACTCAGATTAACAATGGCAGGATTTGTTCAGAGTGTTATGGCCGATTGCAACAAACAAATAGAGACGTATGTGGGCTTCAATAGAGAGGGCCCCAAGCCACTTCACTTGGCCCAAATCAGTTCTGAATGAAGCTTCACAGGCCTTTGAAGACTTGAAGACTTTGGTATTTTTGTAATTTAGCCTTTAGGGGCATTGTTGTCTTTATGCCTTTAGGGTTTCTCTTTGTAACACTATTTAAACTTTCTTTCTTTTTCTTTTTGGGACAATCAACGAAATTTGTAAACACAAAAGCTTAAAGCTTTGGCTATGGCCGAATTCTTGTAAGGGAGAGATTCCCATTTTCAAGTTAAAATCGACTTATCTAAGTTTAGCAAGCTTAGTGGCATCTCCATTGCTAGCAAAACACTACAAGGAATCATCTTAAAGGTTCTCAAGGGCAATTTCTTTGTGGGTCTTCTTTGTGGCCTTGGAAGGGTTTTGTTCCTACAAAATCAAATTCGCGGTTCTTGGGGTTCTGTCTGTTGCTTGAGGTTTGCTTGGATTTCGAATCCAAGTGTGTTTCTTGTCAGAAAACATAGTGTGTTTGTTTGTCATACACATCCCAAGGATCTCTAAACAAGATTAAAGTGTGAATAAATCAAGATAAGTTGCAGAATACTTACATTGATCGATTGGAAAATTCAAAACTTTCTTTGGATGTAGAAGCTCCAAGATTTGTGTTGAGTTCTAAACTCTTGGGTTTCCCTATCACCTTTAATTGACTCCCAAAGTGCTAGCTTTAACAAATTTTGAAGCAAAATTTGCCCTCCAAGGTATTAGAGAAATGGGCAATGGGAGAGGAAATAGAGAAGATGAATAGTTGATTTATTTTTTCAAAAACAAGTTAATGCGTTATATTTTCCAAAAACAAAACTTAGTGTGTTGGAAAGAAAAATGCATTAAATGCATCCAACTACTTCCATCATCTACTGACGAGTTGATGTAAGTCAAGTGGGTCCCACCACTTTAAATTCCAAATTTAAGTTGGCTTCTACAACACACTTTGGGCCCGGGTTCATTTAATCCGATTAAACAAATTTTCTGTCGCGACATAATTAAATCCAATTTAGTTAAATAATTATGACTCGCAAAATTATTACGATAGTTGCTTACAAATTAATTCGTTCACTCGAATTAAAATCCAGTTATAATCTCGTATTGAAATCCAATTTCAATTAATATATCTGATATATTATTTTAGCCCAAATAAATAAATTAAAAAGAAAAATACAATTTAACTATTAAATTTATTTTACCGATTAATTCCAAATTAATTGCGTTATCTCTTCTAGACGAATTTAATCTTAGATTAATTCTTGCCGCAATTAATCCCAGATTAATTTTCTCTCTCTTAATTAATCCTATATTAATTCTATTCAACAACAAAGTAAAAGACCCATTACAAGTACCAGAAGGGCCAATTACGAGGCAGAGGACCAAAAGAGTCAGAGAAGCAATGGCGGGATTAGCTTAGAGTGTTATGGCCGATTCCAACAAACAAATAGAGACGCATGTGGGCTTCAATAGAGAGGGCCCCAAGCCACTTCACTTGGCCCAAATCAGTTCTGAATGAAGCTTCACATGCCTTTGAAGACTTGAAGAATTTGGTATTTTTGTAATTTAGCCTTTAGGGGCATTGTTGTCTTTATGCCTTTAGGGTTTCTCTTTGTAACACTTTTTAAACTTTCTTTCTTTTTATTTTTGGGACGATCAATGAAATTCGTAAACACAAAAGCTTAAAGCTTTGGCTATGCCCGAATTCTTGTAAGGGAGGGATTCCCCTTTTCAAGTTAAAATCGACTTATCTAAGTTTCGCAAGCTTAGTGGCGTCTCCATTGGTAGCAAAACAATATAAGGAATCAACTTAAAGGTTCTCAAGGGTAAGTTCTTTGTGGGACTTCTTTGTGGCCTTAGAATGGTTTTGTTCCTACAAAATCAAATTCGCGGTTCTTGGGGTTTTGTCCGTTGCTTGGGGTTTGCTTGTATTTCGAATCCAAGTGTGTTTCTTGTCAGAAAACATAGTGTGTTTGTGTGTCCTACACATCCCAAGGATCTCTAATCAAGATTAAAATGTGAATAAATCAAGATAAATTACAGAATACTTACATTGATCGATTGGAAAATTCAAAACTTTCTTTGGATGTAGAAGCTTCAAGCTTTGTGTTGAGTTCTAAATCTTGGGTGAGTTTCCCTATCACCTTCAATTGACTCCCAAAGTGCTAGCTTTAACAAATTTTGAAGCAAAATTTGCCCTTCAAGGTATTAGAGAAATCGGCAATGGGAGAGGAAAGAGAGAAGATGAATAGTTGATTTGTTTTTCCAAAAAACAAGTTAATGCGTTATATTTTCCAAAAACAAAACTTAGTGTGTTGGAAAGAAATATGCATTAAATTCATCCAACTACTTCCATCATCTAATGACTAGATGATGTAAGTCAAGTGGGTCCCACCACTTTAAAGTCCAAATTTAAGTTGGCTTACACAACACACTTTGGGCCCGGGTTCATTTAATCCGATTAAACAAATTTTCTGTCGCGACATAATTAAATCCAATTTAATTAAAAAATTATGCCTCGCAAAATTATTACGATAGGTTCTTACGAATTAATTCCAAATTAATTCGTTCGCTCGAATTAAAATCCAATTTTATTCTCGTATTGAAATCCAATTTCAATTAATATATCCGATATATTATTTTAGCCCAAACAAATAATTAAATAGAAAAAATACAATTACCCATTAATTTCAATTAATCTAATTCTTGCCGCAATTAATCCTAGATTAATTTTCTCTGTCTTAATTAATCCCATATTAATTTTGTTCGACAACAAAGCAAAAGACCCATTACAAGTACCAGAAGGGCCAATTACGAGGCAGAGGACCAAAAGACTCAGAGAATCAATGGCGGGATTAGTTTAGAGTGTTACGGCAGATTCCAACAAACAAATAGAGACGCATGTGGGCTACAATAGAGAGGGCCCCAAGCCACTTCACTTGGCCCAAATCAGTTCTGAATGAAGCTTCACAGGCCTTGGAAGACTTTGGTATTTTTGTAATTTAGCCTTTATGGGCATTGTTGTCTTTATGCCTTTAGTGTTTCTCTTTGTAACACATTTTAAACTTTCATTCTTTTTCTTTTTGGGACAATCAACGAAACTCGTAAACACAAGCTTAAAGTTTTGGCTATGGCCGAATTCTTGTAAGGGAAGGATTCCCTTTTCAAGTTAAAATCGACTTATCTAAGTTTAGCAAGCTTAGTGGCGTCTCCATTACTTGCAAAACACTACAATGAATCAACTTAAAGGTTCCGAAGGGCAAGTTCTTTGTGTATCTTCTTTACAAAATCAAATTTGCGGTTCTTGGAGTTCTGTCCGTTGCTTGGGGTTTGCTTGGATTTCGAATCCAAGTGTGTTTCTTGTCACAAAACATAGTGTGTTTGTGTGTCCTACACATCCAAAGGATCTCTAAACAAGATTAAAGTGTGAATAAATCAAGATAAGTTGCAGAATACTTACATTGATCGGTTGGAAAATTCAAAACTTTCTTCGGATGTAGAAGCTCCAAGCTTTGTGTTGTGTTCTAAACTCTTGGTTGAGTTTCCCTATCACCTTCAATTGACTCCCAAAGTGCTAGCTTTAACAAATTTTGAAGTAAGATTTGCCCTCCAAGGTATTAGAGAAATCGGCAATGGGATAGGAAAGAGAGAAGATGAATAGTTGATTTGTTTTTCCAAAAAACAAGTTAATGCGTTATATTTTCCAAAAAAAAAACTTAGTGTGTTGGAAAGAAAAATTCATTAAATGCATCCAACTACTTCCATCATCTAATGAGTAGTTGATGTAAGTCAAGTGGGTCCCACCACTTCAAATTCCAACTTTAAGTTGGCTTACACAATACACTTTGGTATTTTTGTAATTTAGCCTTTAGGGGCATTGTTGTCTTTATGCCTTTAGGGTTTCTCTTTGTAACAATATTTAAACTTTCTTTCTTTTTCTTTTTGGGACAATCAACGAAATTTTTAAACACAAAAGCATAAAGCTTTGGCTATGGCCGAATTCTTGTAAGGGAGGGATTCCCATTTTCAAGTTAAAATCGACTTATCTAAGTTTAGCAAGCTTAGTGTCGTCTCCATTGCTAGCAAAACACTACAAGGAATCATCTTAAAGGTTCTCGAGGGCAAGTTCTTTGTGGGTCTTCTTTGTTGCCTTGGAAGGGTTTTGTTCCTACAAAATCAAATTCGCGGTTCTTGGGGTCCTGTCTGTTGCTTGGGGTTTGCATGTATTTCGAATCCAAGTGTGTTTCTTGTCACAAAACATAGTGTGTTTGTGTGTCAATACACATTCAATGGATCTCTTAAAGTGTGAATAAATCAAGATAAGTTGCAGAATACTTTCATTGATCGGTTGGAAAATTCAAAACTTTCTTTGGATGTAGAAGCTCCAAGCTTTGTGTTGAGTTCTAAACTCTTGTGTGAGTTTCCCTATCACCTTCAATTGACTCCCAAAGTGCTAGCTTTAAAAAATTTTGAATCAAAATTTGCCCTCCAAAGTATTAGAGTAATCGGCAATGGGAGAGGAAAGAGAGAAGATGAATAGTTGATTTGGTTTTCCAAAAACCAAGTTAATGCGTTATATTTTCCAAAAAAAAAAACTTAGTGTGTTGGAAAGAAAAATTCATTAAATGCATCCAACTACTTCCATCATCTAATGAGTAGTTGATGTAAGTCAAGTGGGTCCCACCACTTCAAATTCCAACTTTAAGTGGCTTACACAATACACTTTGGTATTTTTGTAATTTAGCCTTTAGGGGCATTGTTGTCTTTATGCCTTTAGGGTTTCTCTTTGTAACAATATTTAAACTTTCTTTCTTTTTCTTTTTGGGACAATCAACGAAATTTTTAAACACAAAAGCTTAAAGCTTTGGCTATGGCCGAATTCTTGTAAGGGAGGGATTCCCATTTTCAAGTTAAAATCGACTTATCTAAGTTTAGCAAGCTTAGTGTCGTCTCCATTGCTAGCAAAACACTACAAGGAATCATCTTAAAGGTTCTCGAGGGCAAGTTCTTTGTAGGTCTTCTTTGTTGCATTGGAAGGGTTTTGTTCCTACAAAATCAAATTCGCGGTTCTTGGGGTCCTGTCTGTTGCTTGGGGTTCTGTCTGTTGCTTGGGGTTTGCATGTATTTCGAATCCAAGTGTGTATCTTGTCACAAAACATAGTGTGTTTGTGTGTCATACACATCCAATGGATCTCTTAAAGTGTGAATAAATCAAGATAAGTTGCAGAATACTTACATTGATCGGTTGGAAAATTCAAAACTTTCTTTGGATGTAGAAGCTCCAAGCTTTGTGTTGAGTTCTAAACTCTTGTGTGAGTTTCCCTATCACCTTCAATTGACTCCCAAAGTGCTAGCTTTAAAAAATTTTGAATCAAAATTTGCCCTCCAAGGTATTAGAGTAATCGGCAATGGGAGAGGAAAGAGAGAAGATGAATAGTTGATTTGGTTTTCCAAAAAACAAGTTAATGCGTTATATTTTCCAAAAACAAAACTTAGTTTATTGGAAAGAAAAATGCATTAAATGCATCCAACTACTTTCATCATCTAATAACTAGTTGTTGTAAGTCAAGTTGGTCCCACCACTTTAAATTCCAAATTAAGTTGGCTTACACAACACACTTTGGGCCCGGGTTCATATTATCAGATAAAACGAATTTTCTGTCGCGAGATAATTATATCCAATTTAATTAAATAATTATACCTCGCAAAATTATTACGATAGTTACTTACAAATTAATTCGTTCGCTCGAATTAAAATCCAATTTCAATCTCGTATTGAAATCCAATTTCAATTAATATATCCGATATATTATTTTAGCCCAAATAAATAAATTAAATAGAAAAATCTAATTTAACTATTAAATTTATTTTACCGATTAATTCCAAATTAATCGCGTTCTCTCTTCTAGACAAATTTAATCCAAGATTAATTCTTGCCGCAATTAATCCCAGATTAATTCTCTCTCTTAATTAATCCCAGATTAATTCCGTTCAACAACAAAGCAAAAGACCCATTACAAGTACCAGAAGGGCCAATTACGAGGCAGAGGACCAAAAGACTCTGAGAAGCAATGGCGGGATTAGTTCAGAGTGTTATGGCCGAGTGCAACAAACAAATAGAGACGCATGTGGGCTTCAATAGAGAGGGCCCCAAGCACTTGGCCCAAATCAGTTCTGAATGAAGCTTCACAGGCCTTTGAAGACTTGACGACTTTGGTATTTTTGTAATTTAGCCTTTAGGGGCATTGTTTTTTTTATGCCTTTAGGGTTTCTCTTTGTAACACTATTTAAACTTTCTTTCTTTTTCTTTTTGGGACAATCAACGAAATTTGTAAACACAAAAGCTTAAAGCTTTGGCTATGGCCGAATTCTTGTTAGGGAGGGATTCCCCTTTTCAAGTTAAAATCGACTTATCTAAGTTTAGAAAGCTTAGTGGCGTCTTCATTGCTAGCAAAACACTATAAGGAATCATCTTAAAGGTTCTCAAGGGCAAGTTCTTTGTGGCCTTGGAAGGGTTTTGTTCCTACAAAATCAAATTCGCGGTTCTTAGGGTTCTGTCTGTTACTTGGGGTTTGCTTGGATTTCGAATCCAAGTGTGTTTCTTGTCACAAAACATAGAGTGTTTGTTTGTCCTACACATCCCTATGATCTCTAAACAAGATTAAAGTGTGAATAAATCAAGATAAGTTGCGGAATACTTACATTGATCAGTTGGAAAATTCAAAACTTTCTTTGGATGTAGAAGCTCCAAGCTTTGTGTGGAGTTCTAAACTCTTGGGTGAGTTTCCCTATTACCTTCAATTGACTCCCAAAGTGCTAGCTTTAACAAATTTTGAAGCAAAATTTGCCCTCCAAGGTATTATAGAAATCGGCAATGGGAGAGGAAATAGAGAAGATGAATAGTTGATTTATTTTTTCAAAAAACAAGTTAATGCGTTATATTTTCCAAAAACAAAACTTAGTGTGTTGGAAAGAAAAATGCATTAAATGCATCCAACTACTTCCATCATCTAATGACTAGATGATGTAAATCAAGTGGGTCCCACCACTTTAAATTCCAAATTTAAGTTGGCTTATACAACACACTTTGGGCCCGGGTTCATTTAATCCAATTAAATAAATTTTCTGTCGCTACATAATTAAATCCAATTTAGTTAAATAATTATGACTCGCAAAATTATTACGATAGTTGCTTACAAATTAATTCGTTCGCTCGAATTAAAATCAAGTTATAATCTCGTCTTGAAATCCAATTTCAATTAATATATCTGATATATTATTTTAGCCCAAATAAATAAATTAAACAGAAAAATCCAATTTAACTATTAAATTTATTTTACCGATTAATTCCAAATTAATCGCGTTATCTCTTCTAGACGAATTTAATCATAGATTAATTCTTGCCGCAATTAATCCCAGATTAATTTTCTCTCTCTTAATTAATCATATATATTAATTCTATTCAACAACAAAGCTAAAGACCCATTACAAGTACCAGAAGGGCCAATTACGAGGCAGAGGACCAAAAGACTCAAAGAAGCAATGGCGGGATTAGTTCAGAGTGTTATGGCTGATTGCAACAAACAAATAGAGACGCATGTGGGCTTCAATAGAGAGGGCCCCAAGCCACTTCACTTGGCTCAAATCAGTTCTGAATAAAGTTTCACAGGCCTTTAAAGACTTGAAGACTTTGGTATTTTTGTAATTTAGCCTTTATGTGCATTGTTGTCTTTATGCCTTTAGGGTTTCTCTTTGTAACACTATTTAAACTTTCTTTCTTTTTCTTTGTGGGACAATCAACGAAATTTGTAAACACAAAAGCTTAAAGCGTTGGCTATGGCCGAATTCTTGTAAGGGATGGATTCCCCTTTTTAAGTTAAAATCGACTTATCTAAGTTTAGCAAGCTTAGTGGCGTCTCCATTGTTAGCAAAACACTACAAGGAATCATCTTAAAGTTTCTCAAGGGCAAGTTCTTTGTGGGTCTTCTTTGTGGCCTTGGAAGGGTTTTGTTCCTACAAAATCAAATTCGCGGTTCTTGGGGTTCTGTCCGTTGCTTGGGGTTTGCTTGGATTTCGAATCCAAGTGTGTTTCTTGTCACAAAACATAGTGTGTTTGTGTGTCCTACACATCCAAAGGATCTCTAATCAAGATTAAAATGTGAATAAATCAAGATAAATTGCAGAATACTAACATTGATCGATTGGAAAATTCAAAACTTTCTTTGGATGTAGAAGCTCCATGCTTTGTGTTGAGTTCTAAACTCTTGGGTGAGTTTCCCTATCACCTTCAATTGACTCCCAAAGCGCTAGCTTTAACAAATTTTGAAGCAAAATTTGCCCTCCAAGGTATTAGAGAAATCGACAATGGGAGAGGAAAGAGAGAAGATGAATAGTTGATTTGTTTTTCCAAAAAACAAGTTAATGCGTTATATTTTCCAAAAACAAAACTTAGTGTGTTGGAAAGAAAAATGCATTAAATGCATCCA
>SKCR01013468.1:0-11803 GCA_019454045.1 Zanthoxylum bungeanum
GAAACACGGTTCGTGAATGAACCACTCACAGTAACGGTTTGGGAATGGACCACCTTACAGTAACAGTTCGGGAATGGACACCTCACAGTAACGGTTCGGGAATGGACCACCTCACAGTAACAGTTCGGGAATGGACATCTCATGGTAACGGTTCGGGAATGGACCACATCACAGCACGGTTCGGGAATGAACCAGGGGTCGCAGCACCTCACCACCCAAATCAACTCAACTTAACACGTGGAAAGTCAAGTGGCAGTTGGCGAGCCAGGTAAGTAGAAATGCATTGCATAACTTATATAGGATTGTCACTGTTACACATTACACAAGTCCCATCAAAGTGGGGGCGACTGTAGGCACTGTATTTTTGCATAAGTCACTATGTTGAGTCTCATTTGGAGACACTACCTTTTAAGTCACGGAGGTCACGGAAAACGGACATCGGAAGGGGAAATTCAGAATAAACAAGGTTCACTGTTTTCGTTCGTGCTGCGTTCGTGTATACGTGTTCGAACGCCAAACAGATTGCGGGCGTTCGTGCCGCGTTGAGGAGGAAGCGTTCGAACAGTGTCGGTAATTCTGGTTTTGCTGCTAGCCTCACATCAAGCCCAATTCGCCAAGCCTTGGCCCACACGCCCAAGCCCACTTAAAACACATATTTAACACATGGTGAAATCAAAACAAATCTAAAAATCACATACCAAATAAACATTGAAATCAATCAAATATTTTAATTCCTTAATTAAGATATTCACCCACCAATTACACAGATTCCTTCCTAACTAAACAAAATCACATACTAAATTAAAAAGATGTCATGCCTAATTAAAATCAATTATAACAAATTAAATATTTTGTATTCCTAATCTAGCCCAAATTTGTCCCCCCCTCAATCTTTGACTTTCCTTGCTCAACACTAAATCAAATCCCTTCCTTGTGAGACAAGGTGAAGCCCTAGCCTTCTCTATATAAACAACCTCTAACCAAGACATGCACTCCGCTAGCTCATACACACAACTCACACGAAAATCACAACACACACAAGAAACACCCAAGCTTATTGACACAACTCTCCCTCACTCTCAATAACCAAAGATCCCAAACCAAAGAACCCTCATTGCCTTGACCAAAACACATACTGAACAGCTCCTTTACCTCATCAAAACAGCCCCCGAACCACACCATAACACCACCAAAAATCCCACCCAAAACAGTAGCCAAAACATCCCAAGAACAGTAACTAAAATACAGCAGCAGAACAGTAGCAAAACGGCAGCGAATCAGAGTCAAAAGTAGCAGCAAAAGACGGAGAACGACGACTCAAAATAGTAAGACAACGAACGAGAGCAGTGAACCAGTGAACCAGAAGAGTTACGGAGCATCCACCCTTCCGACGATCGTGTACCGTACATCCGAGAGGTGATTTAAAAGGTTAGACCTGAGGGCACTTTTCTCATTAGTTTATATTCATATTTTGATTGTTTATTGAATTCTATTCGCATGAGAGTCGTTTGTGGATGCATGTTGTGGCTTTAATGAAATGGAAAATGTGTCGCCTCTTGTGGTATATAGGATGGAAACCCGGACATAAATTTCATAGCCGATTTCGTATGGACGGTAGTATTATTTGTACTCGGGATACAACTCCACATACCACTTGAGTAAACGGCACATTCTTTTGTTTTATGTTGCTTTGATTTATTTATTTTTCGTTATTTGAATTCTGCATGTTACTTTTGTATGTATGATACAATCAAGCGCATGGGCTTAGTAAGTCGGATTAAAGGTCCCCTCTTTGGAGGGGTTAAAATCCTTTACCACAATGCTTTGCCGCGCCGGTTGATGTGTGTTCGGTTGGATATAAGATATGTTCAATCAGATATACTAAGTTTGATATGATTGTCTTTATTCTTGTATGCATGATATGATCTAGCGCATGGGCTTAGTAAGTGCGATGAAAGGTCCTCTAATTGAAGAGGTTAAAATCCTTTACCATGGTGCTTGCCGTGCCGATTAACGTATATTCTGTTGAATGTAAGAAGTGTTCAATCGGGTACATGAACTCTAAGGTTATTGTCTTTATTTTTTATATGCACATTAAGATAAGCGCATGGGCTAGTAAGTGACGATGAAAGGTCCTCTAATTGAAGAGGTTAAAATCCTTCGCCATGATGCTTCACCGCGCTTCGTATTTCGCTATTTGCTTTTTATGTATGTATTGCGTCACATTTTGTACATCAGGTCTGTTCCTGTTCGAACGCGTTATCGAACGCTATACGAACACGAACCTTCTATTTCCCGTTCGAACGCGTTTTACAAACGCTACTCGAACGCGCATATATTTTGTTTCATCAGGTCTGGATCCGTTCGAACGCTTTATCAAACGATACACGAACGTGAACCTTATGTTTACCGTTCAAACGCGTTTACGAACGCTACAGGAACGCGCGCACACTGAACTAAGTCTGGCTCATCATATTTCATGCACAACTGCATTTTGGGTGATCTCCCTTGCATTATGTAGCCAATCATATTATTTGTATTCCTGCATTTATCCATTCGATGTGTTCTTAGGATGATATTCGAGCATGATTAGGCTATTAGCATGTTATTTGGTTAATATGTTAATGAGATAGTACTCAAGCATGATTAGGTTGTTCTTAGTTTTCCCTATCATATGATTGAGAAATGTTCATGAGATTGCCATGTGATGTTGCATGTGTGATGAACTTGTTGATGTATGCATGTGAATTTAGAAGTATGATACTCTTGGAAATAAGTGTTACTTAAACTTGATTAAATTATTACATAAATCCTTTCATTACAAGTGACATAAGTAAGGGACCATTCCGAACCCAACGGTTTGAGGTCTTCCCTTGTGAGGGGTGAGTGCGGCCTTAAATCTCATTTTCCTGGTTCACACCCGTTGGCGACTCCATTATTCTCCGGTTTAGTCCCCCGTGGCTACTCCGTACTCCCGACCGGGCCGCGAGCCCGGGACAGCATGCGTCGCCCCAGATCCTGTGTTCCCACAGTGGGGGTATGCTCTTCTTACTGCTGCACATTTGCTGAATATGGTTCCCTCTAAAGTTGTTCATACTACTCCATATAAGATATAGGTTGGTAGGAAACCGAACCTTAATTATATTAGGGTTTGTGGCTGTCCTACATACGTCATAGTGATGCAGAAGGATAAACTTTTGCCTCGAGGGCGAAAAATTAGGTTTGTTGGATATTGTGAGAATTCCAAAAGATATCAATTCTATGAACCTGAGCATCGAAATGTGTTCGTAACTCATTTTGCCAAATTTTTTGAAGAAGAATAATTTTTGGCAGAAGATGGTAATCATATAAGGGTTGAGCTTGTTGAAGTCCAACCTATAGATGACAAACCAATAGAGGATTCACAAGTTCAGAGAGTAGAAGAACCTTCTAATTCCACTCTCTGTTATTCTACTAGGATATCGAGACCTCCTAAGTGCTTGTATTTGATACAAGACAAGAGTCTCGATGTGCTCATTGTTGAGGAGATTGATCCATATACCTACAGAGAGCAATGTTAGACATTGATTCCACTAAATGGCAGAAAGCTATGAATTTAGAAATAGACTTTATGCATCAGAATCAAGTATGGGACTTGGTTCCGCTTCCCAGGGAATTGTTCCCGTAGGTTGTAAATGGGTTTACAAAAGGAACCGTGGGCTTGATGAGAAGCTTGAAACCTTCAAAGCCCTACTGGTTGCTAAAAGTTACACTCAAAGGCCAAATGTGGACTATGATGAGACCTTTTCACCAGTTGCGATGCTAAAGTCTATTAGGATTTTATTGGCTATAGCTGTTTACCATGATTATGATATTTGGCAAATGGATGTCAAAACGGCTTTTCTTAATAGATTTCTTGATAAAGAAATCTATATGGAACAGCCAGAGGGTTTTGTCTCTAGCCAAAATTCGGGCATGGTATGTAAGCTTAAGAAGTCCATTTATGGGCTTAAACAAGCTTCGCGGAGTTGGAATATTAATTTATTGAGGTAATCTGATTGTCTAATTTTCTCAAAAATGAAGAAGAACCTTGTGTTTATACGAAGGTTAGTGGGAGTATGATAGTGTTCTTGGTGTTTTACGTTGATGACATCCTGATCATTGGAAATGATCTTGGAATGATGCAGGGTGTTAAAGCATATCTCTGTAAAAACTTCTGCATGAAAGACATGGGTAAAGCTTCTTATATACTTGGTATAAAACTCTATAGAGATAGAGAAAGGAAGCTCATTGGGTTATCCCAATCCTCGTACATAGATAAGATCTTATAAAGGTATAACTTTTGCAATTGTAAAGTTGCTAATATACCTTTTCGACATGGCATTCATCTTTTGAAGAAGATGTGTCCTCAAACTGAAGATGAAAATGCTAGAATGTCTAGTCAGCCTTATGTATCATGCATAGGAAGCATCATGTATGCCATGTTATGTACGAGACCTGATATAAGTCATGTAGTAAGCGTTACTAGCAGATATCAGTCAAATCCAGGTAAGGACCATTGGATGGCCGTTAAACATATCCTAAAGTATCTGAAAGGTACTAAGGATAAATTTCTTATTTATGGAGAATGTGATTTACACATAAGAGGATATACAGATTCTGACTTTTAGTCAGATTCTGATGATTGGAAGTCTACTTCAGGTTTTGTATTTACTCTTAATAATGCTGCAGTTAGTTGGAAGTGTTCCAAACAAGGATCAACAGCTGATTCCACTACCGAGGTGGAATATATTGCGTTATCAGATGCTGCAAAGGAGGTTGTATGGATTAGAAAATTTATCACCGAATAGGGAGTTGTCCCAAGCATCGAGGATTCGATCTCGTTGTTTTGTGATAATATTGGTGTCGTTACATAAGAAAAATAACCCAGAGCGCATCGAAAATCGAAACATATGGAGCAGAAATACCACATTATTCGTGAGATTATCGCTCGAGGATATATTGTCATATGCAAGATATCTGGATGGACAACATAGCAGACCCGCTTACGAAGGCCTTGCCTCTGATACTATATGAAAGACATGTAGAGGCGATGGGTATTAGATACCATCAAATTTGGCACTAGAACAAGTGAAAGAAAATATTGGAGTTGGTGCTCGGCGCGTCAAATTTTGTTGTATTTATTTTAAATACGATGTATAATTTATTTTATTATGAATAAAATTAAGTAATTTTCATTAATATAATCTTTTAAATGGTAAAGGTGTAAAAGACCTTAGAATGAATAGTTGTGACGTAATTGCAAAAATGCTGCAATTGTTACTAAGAAATGTCACAATACAATTCATTCTTAAAATTGTTCCTAGTCAAGGTTTACATATTTAATCAGTTAATAAACCTGTGAGACCGGTACTTGTCGTATATTAGAATTGTTCTATTAGTTTGTCTCAGTAAACCATGAGTCTTGAGAGACTCATATAGACACGTAGATATTTATTGGATAAATACTAAACGACTCATTCAAAAATTCATGATAGAAGGTATACCAATATCAATAGGAATCTTGACAAGTCGAATAGCATATTAGCTTCTTTGACTTGTGATACAACTATGGATATGTGAGATATCCTTCGTACTTTGATGATAGTCACGTCAACGATCTTTTTAGATCAGACATTCGTTTATTCGTTGGGTGTTGAATGATACTCATGATATCTTGTGATGTATCCAGAGAGGACCTGTCAGTCTCGTGTATGAGATTTAGGTATCCAATTTGTGATTCTTTGAAATCCTTGGCCGAGGTATGATTCGGAGATGAGTTCCGAATATTTATTAAAAAATAATATTTGACATTTAATCTATATCTCCGGAACAATTCGGTTATGACAGAGGGATTATATATATGCAATGACTTCGACTTGGATGGTTCAACTTGATTATATGTGGTCGTCGTAGTTTGTGAGTGGACAAATAACGAACATGGAAATGGTTTTCATGACTGATAAACTTGAACCTGAAGAGTCCCACAATATAAAGTGTACTCGTTGAGCACTTGGGCAATTAATAATGGATAATTCGGATTATTCATAATTTACACATGCGTATTAAATAATGTGTATTTATATACGATACATAATTTAGATTAGATACACATTATTAACCAATTGGATTTTAACACTTGTTTTATTATTAATTAATTAATTGATTAATTATTAAATAATTATTAAATAATTATTATTAATGATAAAATGTAAGAATATTATTTTATCTTTTTTTAATTAGATAAATAAATAAATTAAATAGTTAATTTATTTATTTATTTATATAAGAATATTATTGGAATATTCTTATTTAATTGGAAAATTTTGATTTGTCAAACCATGAAATTTTGACACGTGATTTTTAATTTAAAAAAATCAATATAATAATTAATTTTGGATAAGATCATAAGTGTGTCATTATCTTGGTAATGAAAATTATTTTTTCTTAGCTAAAAAATTGTGTATTTTCAGCCATTAGGGTTATTTTACTATAAAAATGAAATTATTTTATTTTACAAGTTTAATCACTCTCATGTGTTGAGAAACCAAAGAAAAAGAGGGCTTAGGGTTCTAAACCATTGATTACCATCAAGGAGAAGAAATTGATTAATTGGAAGCTTGAAATTAAGGTAATGAAAGTTTCCAATTTCTAATTTCTAATTTTTGGTTTCTTAAGCGTGAAAATATGTATTGGATATCTATTTTGCATGTCTTAAAATTATATATATCTTGGATATATATATGAATCAAAATTTGGTGTTGATTATTTAGTAAACCTTAATAGTTTTCTTTATTAAGCATGTGTTGTAGATTAATTAGAGAATTAATATCAAAATTGAAAATTATCATTCTTGAGTGATGTTACCACTCTAATGTTGCCTAGAATTGTTCTTGGAACTTTATATTGTGGAGATCAAATTTTGGTGTAAATTAATTGTATTAATTTATGAATAAATTGAATTTTGGCTTGAAAATGGATAAAAATAAAACTGGATCAGATCTGTTTTTATTATGTATAACAAAATATTTTTCATGTAAAAATATGTTATTGGGATGATTTTGGATGTGTATTGGGTGGCGGATAAATTCCGGAAATTATTCCGGGGCGAAAACACGAGAAAACGGTGAAATTCACGTCGAAATGAGCTCGCCATGTCACGGCTGTGAAATCAGGGAACTGGGCACTGTTTGAGCAGCCCAAGGACTGACCAAACACTGCCCGAGTGACCGGATTGGCCCGGCTCGACGGTTGGTCAATCGATTTGACCGTTTTCCCGTTACGCGTAGTATTTATTGAAAAATATTTTTCGTAAAATAATTCATCGTGTTTCAAAACATATTATGTTATTAATTATTAATAAATATTATATTTAAACTTATTTGAGTGAATTAAAAATATTTGATATTAAGTAATTCCCTCAGGAAATTTTAAAATGTTTAAAAAACTTTTTCGCCCCTCCACCGCGCCTTCCGCTGCACTTACCCCAACAATCTAGTAGGGTCCGATTTCTCCTCTATGCAATACCATTTTGCTGTGGTATTCCAGGTACTGTGAGCCGGGATACTATCTCATCCTCAACTAAGAATTCCTCGAAATCTCTCTCAATGTATTCTCCTCTATGATCTGATCGTAGATTTTTGATGGTCTTGCCTAATTGGTTTTCAACCTCAGCACGATACATTTTGAACTTTTCAAAAGTATCTGACTTGTGCTGCATTTTGTAAACATGCCATATCTAGAATAATCATCAATAAATGTGACGAATCGGGCTTTTACATTTATTGGTTCTCAAATGTCCGAATGTATTAGCTCAAGTGGTTGATTGGCTCTTGTACCTTTTCCAGTAAAAGGACTATTGGTAACATTCCAAGCTTTAACTAGTTTCAAACTCCGTTCTTTATCAATCGATCTATCCGATCAAGGTTAATATGTCCAAGTCTAAGATGCCATAGATATGTGTCATCGTGAGAAATCTTTCGCCGTTTTGTTTTAGATTTTTCAACCTTAAACATTTTAGTATTGAGCAATGAATTATGTGTTAACGGCCTTAACACATATAAATTATTTTTGGAGTTTCCCGTGCATATAGTTAATCCATTTCTACCATTAATAACAAAATTATTATTAAAAGAAATAGAAAAACCAGCTTCCATAAGTTTAGAAACAGAAATCAAATTCCTGCGAAAAGCAGGAATAAATAACATATTTTTCAAACATAAATAACTATTATTAATAAAGTTTAAACTGGAAACTCCCACTGCTCTTACTGAAACGACATCCTCTGTCCCGACCCTCATGGTATAGTCACCTTAAGCAAGGTCTTTCCAAGAATCAAGTAGCTGCAAAGAAGAACAAATATGATTAGTAGCTCCAGAATCAAAAATCCATAAGGATTTATCATCCTCCACTAATAGAGATTCGATAACAAGTAAATCGTATTTACCAGTAGCCTTTTTCTCTTGTAGCTCTGCAAGGTATTTAGGGCAATTCGTTTTCCAATGTCCATATTCTTACAATGGAAATAATTTCCTTTGGGCTTGGCATCCTTGGAGCCTTTCTTGTTTTTTTTCATAGGCTTTTCCTTTGCCTTCCAAGTGTTTTTCTTTTTCTTCTTTGCAGATTTAGAAGATTCGAAAAATATTTGTCTCTCCACTGGGCTTACGAGGATCCACCAACATGTACTCGTAATGGGTGAGCTCATTAAGTAGTTGTGTTAAAGTAAAAGACAACTTGTTCATAATATAGTTGCTTTTAAACTGCAGGAAACACTTCAGGACAATTTCCATGATCATGGTCTCCTGGCTACGCTCGTCAATACGAACTCCGTGAGTTTCGGCCGTGTTGAGATAGGTCATCATCCTTAAGACATGCTCTCGGATAAATGTGCCTTCCTTCATCCTAGCGGTCATCATTGAGAACATGGCCTCATGACGTTGTCGCTCCGAAGGTTGCCCGAACATGCCCTGTAATGACTGCATCATCAAAGATGTTGTAGCAATTGGCTCATGCTTTGCAGCAAGAACTTCAGAAATCTCTGATAGCAAGTAGCAATGGGCTTTCTCATTAGCCGCGACCCATTTCTGATAGGCATCGCGCACAACTTGGCAAGATTTTCTGGCAGGCTTGGGAGGACATTCCTCCGCAATGACAAATTTAAGGTCTTCACAGACCAAGATGACGTTCATGTTACTTTCCAATTTAACATAATTTTCTCCAATTAATTTGTCATTTGAGAGAATTGCAATAATTAGAGAAAATATGGCTGAAATAAAATAAACAAACATGCATTTAATATCCATTCATCGCATATTAAAATCATCAATCATTTAGTCATAAAATTAAACATAATGTATGAACTATGTATAATAATTAGAAATCTAAATGAATTACTATGCCACAGAAATCTATCATTCCATAAATAAGTGTCGTTGTACTATAGGTCAACTATCTGCATGATAAATTGAGACAATCTCAATTGATTAATATATGTGGAAATAACTCTTATTCCTATATTAACCAACTATCATTTGATTTGATCAAGGAATTTTGATTAACCTTTTAATCATTCATTTGTGGGTGTAACCCGTTGTTTCGGAACCCTTAGACTTAACTAGTGAAGTACCGTCGTAGGGTAGGTCAAATCACCAAATACATCTAGAGTTCATATCCTCTCGAAATCCAAACCTGATATTGACCCAAAATGAACACCATCCGTAGCGGGACGAAAACAAAGCCGTCTCGAGGCTTCTTTTGAATATCACATTTTCAGACTAACAACAGATATCGTAGGATATATTATGATATATCCCTCTCCCACTCACTATTTAAGAGTTTAGGTTTCTATTACACTACTATCTAATTTATTTAGATTTTGCAGCTAAAACATAACATAAATAATACTAGTGAATTTTTAGTGATCTAACCAATTTTAACTCTTAAAATTTTATCACTAATTCCGATTAGTCTCAACTTACATTTCACTTAATTAAACTAATTTAATTCAGTTTCCTTTAGTGACCTAATTTAATTTAACACTTAAAATATTAGTTTACTAACAGGTTTAAAATTTAGAATTCAACGAATGGACCAATTTTAAATAAACTATTTAATTGATTTAAGTACGTTATAAATTCCAATGGTACGTGGAATTGTATCCTGAGTGCATACTACATTACCGTCCATTCATAATTAGCTATGGAATTTACATATGGATTTCCATCTGATATACTAAAAGAAAACATAATCCACTTATTAGAACCATAAGTTTTAAACTTTGAATTTCCAATTTTTTAAAGCATTAAATCAATTAATCTTATTAATTTGTTTTTATGCATATCATATTCCAATTTAACTTTTAAATTACATAAAATCACATTTTATTACTAGAATATCATGCATCTAAACATGTTATGGCATATGAAAATACAAGAGTAGTCACCCTAGGCTATATGACATGTTATTCAAATATTTTAAAAAACATTCACAAAACCAGTTGGGCGTCGCGACGCCCAGACACGCGTCGCGACGTGTCATAGTGTAAATCTGAGGCAGAATGTAAACTCTGCTTGGAGTCATGACTCAAACTGTTTAGCATCGCGACTCTGAAACATCATGTATGCATGTCTCGACGTAACCTGCTTAGTGTCGCGATGTGATGCAGTGTTAAATCCAAGCAGTAAGCAAATATATCTCGGCGTTGCGACGCAAGCTGATGAGCGTCGCTACGCTCCCTAATTTCTAGGTCTTGAAGAAAAAACTAAAGCATCAAAATTACATTGATTGGGCTCTTATTTTCTATATTAATCTAATTTGTACAAATATAATCCAAAGCGTCCATTGGTCTTCAAATCTCGCTCCATGAAGTGGTGTGGGGTCCTTTATGGAATCGACATGAGTTGAGTCCTTAGCGACATCGGCTGTCCAAGTTACATAGAAGATTACATCTTGAACTTTTACATAGGAAATAAACTTACAACATTTGAAAGAATATAGCCTTATGGCTTTACATTTCCAATACCAAAAAATAAGAGTTGGAAAAAAATAATGATCAATGCAATACATTCATCACATGAACATTAAAAATATGCCTACTAATTTATATCTCATATAAACCATTAAAACATAAACTTTTAATTGAAAAATGAAGGGTTAAGGACACTTTTCAACCTCGCTTTGATACCAATTGTAGGAAACGCTTTCCCTTGCGCAGCGGAAATATTTTAGGCTCCGAGATCGACCTTGAAAATTTATGCTCTCTCCCTTTATGTAAACCGAATGTTACCAACCCTTGGTGACTTGATTTTCTTATGTTTTGAATGTGTTTCCTTAAGATCCATTGCTATGGATCTACTACTCGATCTTCTGAATTATGACTTGTTACCAACTAATCGAAGTGTTGACTTAACTCACACAGTTTATTCTCTAAACTTTTTGTAGAAAATTATTGTCACAAATTTTCTTTTTAGTTTTTCAACACTTGAGAGAATAATATGAATCTCTTAAGAATTGGAAGAATCTCTCTCCTTATTCCTTTTGGCTTTTGAAAGAAAGAATGAAGAAGATGAAGTTCTTGCTCACGCTTTTTTCTCTCTTCTCATTACTTAAGAAAAAATTCTGAATTTTTGATATAAGAAACTCTCATTTTCTTTTGGAAAAATTCTGAATCTTATTCCTTTTCAAAGCCTACAAATGCATATCAATAATATGGCAAACATAATGAATGTGTAAGGCTATACTATAGTATGTGAAGTGGACCAAGATTAGGTAATTAGGTATGACCTAA
>SKCR01013469.1:0-11573 GCA_019454045.1 Zanthoxylum bungeanum
ATTTTTGATTTTTAGACCATTGGATGTGTTTAAAATGTATGGATAAATTGATTTGTGATTTAATTGGATTGAAATCAAAATTAATGGAAAAAATCCTAAATTGTCGTGAGCATTAGAGCATGTTAATGACTTGACTTTGTTTCAATAATGTTGGACATGTATTGATAATAATAAAGCATGATTAATTATGTAAATTGGTATTTTGGAAATGTTAATTTGAATAATTAATTATGGCTATACACTTTAATTAATTAAATTGTGATATTTGGAATATTAGAATTTAATTAATTAGGCTAAATTTGGAATTGGGCTAAAATTGTTGTATTTGGGCCTAATGGGCTTGGTTGGGCCAAGTTGGTTTAGGACAATTGGATTGGATCCAATTGGGCCTAAAACCATTCCGTTAAGTCCAAATATAATAAATGGGCCTTTTAAATTAATTGGGCCTAATGGGCCGAAATTAATTTTATGGCAAATAGGGTGATTCCTTTATTGGGCCTTGGCATTTGGGTTTGACCCATATTGGCCAAAGCCCATGCCGTATGAATTAATTAAAAGCCCATTGGACTTTAATTAAATTGACATTGGATATTAATTGGGCCTTTGAGACCCATTAAGATTGGATTTAGAATCTAAGTCTAAAAGGCACATAATTAAGTGTAATTATTTAATTTAGAATTAAATATGAATTAGTATTGAATACAAATTAAATCGAATTTAAAATTGTAGTTCGATATAATTCAAGAATCCGCACTTTGAGTGCTTATTCTTAAACGAGTTCGACTCACACAAATCAAATCATTGTTTGAACATTGGATGATCATTTAATCAAAGATTAATCAATTGGATTAGATTGATTGAATAAGATGCTTTGTGTGAATACATGGATGTATTGTATGAATAATGTATATCGGATGGATATTAGATGGGTGAGGGAAATTTTGGAAATTGTTGTAATAAATTTAGAATTTATTAAATTGTACATGCGTGTCCAGCCTTTATCTCTAGACTCTTTGTAATTCTCTTCTCACCAATTCCCCTCAATGTAATGAGGTTTCTTTAGAAGTATTATGTAATTGGATAGAAGTAAGAATAGTGCTAGCCGGGGAGAGGAAATGGAGTGATTTGTTCTAGGAACAATTTGTGAGATATCCATCCGCATATCATTATTAATTTTATCGCGCCTTATTATGCTTTTAGAATGCATGCTTAAGGGTGTATGATGAGACCTAATCAAAGATAATTAATTGATGGCCAATTTACGCGAAAAACCCTCAACAAATATTAAGTGATTTCCTTCATTGAGTGATTCACTCTCAAGATCCATGATTGGCATTGGTTTGTTGGCCAAAATCAAGACCTTTGTCCATCGCAGATGTGTTTGAATCATGAAGGCTTTGTTCCATATCGTACGCCTTGGGTAAGTTGTGATTTGTTGGCCTAAGTCAAGGTCACTTCTTGTTCATCGGCCTCGATTACGAGTTTTCCCACTATCAATGGGTCATGCTTAACTGGTTTCATTAAGCTTGTTGAGCCAAAGCGAAGGCTTAGTTGATACAGAGGAAAAATATAGGAAAATATATTGGATATATTGACATATATATTGTATATATGTTTCAGACTTGGAGGTCCACCTGCTGGATCTAGAAATTGGATGAGATCCAATTGATCTTAGAGATCTACCTAGTTAAATATCATACAGCTTGTTGGCCAAAGTCAAGGTTGTGTGTTATTTAACGGGATCCTAGCCCACTAGGAAATTAGGTTTCCCGAGTATTTCATAGAGGGTTAGAGGCTCGCCGAAAAATAGTGGGAGGCAAGTATTAAATTTGCAATTTCGTTTAGATACTTGCCAATACGCGCTAATTTCATTTTTCGTCATTATTTAAATATAAAGATATTAGTTGGACTAATATTCAATTGTTGTTTTAATTTAACAGTTGGACTGTATTCAAACTACTTCATTTATAGTTGATTATATAATTGGATTATAGTAAATTATAGTAATCAAATATATTTGAATTTAACCAATCAAATAGTAGTTGATTATATAGTTAGACTATAGTAATCATTATATTTGATTGTACCTGAAATCGTTGATTGGATAGTTAGACTATTGGAATCAAGATAACTGAAAGATTAGCGTTTAAAACATAATCATTGGTGAAAATATCTTTAAGCGGCTTCAATTTTCAAATTGGGAATAAAATCTCAGGATAGTCCTAGGAGCCGAGAAGTTACTTTATTTGATAGAGTGACATCTCGGGCCTGAGCCCAGAGTTGAGCAAATAGTGGAGCATGAGATTTGGAAGACTCATGGTGATGATAACTTTAGTGCTCAATCTGTTATGCTTGCCGCAATGACTCCTTAATTTCTTCGTCAGAACTAAGGATTAGATCCTTATAGTACGATATTGAAATTCAAGGATCTTCATAGATCTATTCTTAGATCTTAGAAGTAGTAATTGCAAAAGAAAACTCTTGGAGAGTTAATGGCTATGCTCAATAAGCACAGCCAGAGCTTACAAAAGGGCAAGAAGCGCAAGGCGCATCTTACTTCGACATCCTAGAAGGCCAAGGCTTGGATGAAGGCTTCTGGGGATGTGAAGAAAAGGGGCAAAGGAAAAATCGTCACAGTCTTCTGGGAAGACAAAGGATATATCCCAAGATGTCTACCTAAACTGTGACAAACGGGGTCACTGGAAGCGTGACTGCCGTATGGACAAGGCAGACATGAAGGAAGTGAAGACGGACAAGGGTCCGGCTTCAGGTATGTTTGTTATAAACATGTCTACTGATGGTTTTAAAATAGGATTTTAGATACCGAATGTGGTACATAAATATATGTACAGATGTGCGGAATCTGCAGATTAGCAGGATACTGACTTCAGGTGAGATTGACCTATGAGTTAGAAATGGGACGGGACTCGCTGTTTTGGCCATTGAAACCTAAGTTTTGGAACTTCCCTTTAGGCATGTACTTAAATTAGGAAACTGTTATAATGTATCTAGTTTGACTTGGAACATTATATCTGTATCTAGTTTAACCTGTTGCGGGTATACCTTTATATTCTAGAACACTAAGTGTTTTGTTTATAAAGATATTGAGATAAGAATATTAGATGTGAATAACAGTATTTATATTTAGAATATAATGAATCTCAAACATATAATATGACAAACAAAAGCTCAAACTTATAAATCTATTGAGACTTAAAAGTGGCATTGTTGTCTGGGACACAATAACAAGACTCGTATATCCACACTTTCGAAGAGTGGATACTAGGACGGATTTGATTCTAATTCAAATGATGTCTAAGAATCTAGTTTATTAGGCAAAGTGCCTAAAACACCTTTTACTTGGTAAAAGTGCAAGTGCCACCGATCTGTTAGCCCTCGTTCATTATGACGTAAGTGGGCCCATGTCTAGCTAGGCTAGAGATGAATATGAATACTTTGTAACCTTTACGGATGTGGCATCGCGTTATGATTATGTTTATCTTATGAAACACAAGTCAGAAACTTTTGAGTAATTCAAAGGGTTTCGACACGAAGTAAGAAAACAGACCGATAAAAGTATTAAAAACATTACGGTCGGACCATAGTGTAAAATACTTAAACATATAAGTTTCAAGATTACTTGAAAGAGTATGGTATTCTTTCACAGTGGACTCCTCACGGGACACCTCAATTTGACGGTGTGTCCGAACAGAGAAACTGAACTTTGTTGGACATGGTAAGGTTAATGATGAGTCGCTCTGATCTACCAATTTCCTTCACAGGATATGCATTATACAATGCAATACTTATTTTGAATATGGTTTCATGTAAATTTGTTAGACAGACTTCATATTAGATATGAACATGAAAGAAATTGGGTTTGTCATTCCTGAAGATTTGGGATGTTGGGCATATAATTGAATGTTTGGATGGTACCAAACTAGAACCAAATCGGATAAGTGCCTATTTGTAGATTGTCATAGGGAAACCAAAGTATAGTATTTATACAACTCACAAGAGAACAACATAATTGTTGCTCTCCATGCGATTTTCCTGAGAGGAATACCTATATGCAGTGGTAAATGGGAGGAAAGTAAAACTCGATGAAAATCGGAGTAATACTGTTTCAGGCACCGAGTCCCCACGGAACATCAACAGTTCAACAGGGATGAAACTGTACCAATAATCTTCGAATACACAAGAACCGCGTAGGTCGGAGAGAGTCAGAAAACAACCTGGGAGGTATGGGTTTCTGATCTCACCTCATGTAGATATCAATCTTATTGAGGAAGACAAACTGGCTACGTATGAGGAAGTGATACAAGGTATCGACTCCCTATTATGGCAAAGTGCCATGAAGTCCGAAATGGATTCCATATATACCAACCAAGTTTGGACACTGGTTGATGTACCGGAAGGTATTGTGTCTATTAGTACTAAATGAGTCTTCAAGGAAGACAAACATGGATGGCAACATACAAATGTACAAAGCTAGGCTTGTAGCTAAAGGGTATCGTCATCAACATTGTGTCGATTACGACGAAACCTTTTATCCATTTCCATGATTAAATCCATTCGGATAATACTTGCTAATGCTCCATGTTTCATTTATGAAATATAGCAGCTGAACATCAAAACTGCTTTCCTTAACGGAAACATTTTGGAGGATGTTTATCAACATCCTGACGGTTTTGTCATAACAAAAACATGCAAACAAGGTTTTCAAGTTAAATCGATCCATTTATGGATTGAAACAAACATTGCGTTCTTGGAACTAAGGTTTTGATGTAATTATAATGGTATATGATTTAATTCAAAACGAAAATGATTCTTGTATATATAAGAAGGTTAGTGGGAGCGCACTGACAATGATTTTCCAATACGTTGATGACATATTATTTCTTGGAAATGATATTCCCATATTAAATAATCGGTGAAAGCTTGGCTTTCATGAAAATTCTCCGTAGACTACTTGGGAGAGGCAACCTTTATTCTAGGAATAAGGATCTACTGGGATAGATCTAAAAGTTGTTGACACTCTCTGAGAACTCGTACATTGAAATACATGTACACGACCTGGTGTCTCATAGGCTTTGAGCATATGGAGTAAAAATCAGGCTAATCCAGGTGATGGTCACTGGATTGATGTTAAGAACATCCTTAAGTATCTTAGACGAACTAAGGATGCTTTCTTAAGCTATGGAGAATAAGAACTTGAAGTGACTGGGTTCACCATTGCAAGTTTCCTAACCGACAAAAATGACTATAAGTCGTAATAAGGGTACTATATAGTTTGAATAACGGAACAATGAGCTGGAAATCTTCCAAGCAAGATATTGTTGCCGAATAAACAACAAAAGCGGAATATTGTTGCAGCTGAGGCAGCACAAGAAGCAATTTTAGATCTATAAAATTCCTAATTATATTAGGAGTAGTTCTGTTAGCAGCTGAGCTAGGATACAACACAGGCTAAGGAATCGCGGTCTCATCAACGATCCAAGTATGTACTTCAATTATTTCATCTGATTCATCAGATCATACATCGTGGCGATGTGATGATCGAATAAATCGCATCAGATGATAACCTTGCAAATTCGCTGACGAAAGCAGTTTCTCAGTACAAGTTTGAGCGACCCGTATATATTTCAGATGTAGAACACTTGAGTGATTGGCTATAGGCCAAGTGGGAGATTGTTGGACAATTATGATCCATAGCATCACTATTTGTATAGAACATGGTGTTGTTGTACAAATAAACTATGTGACAAAAAGAAATTGCTCTTTTATCATTTGTAATGGATTACCGAGATACATAAATGATAAAAGACCATATGATTAGTACCAGATTAATAAGATATGAGACAATATTAATCCACTAAGGTTTAATCATTAAATATCCCTAGTCGTAGTATTATTGAGACTGGGCATCGATAATGCGGAATAGACTAGTATTACACTTGTGCGCGTTATGGAAGCGTAACGGCATACTTCTCGTATATTTGGGTATTGGATACTCATGCAAGTGTAATAGGAGGTACTGTTTACCGATGATATGGAAACAGCTTCGCTCTAGATAGACCCATCGGAATCCCATTGGTAGTATGACTATGTTGTTGGAGTTTCTACGGTCCCGAGGATCGATTATCAAGCAAGAAACATAAGTGCGAATACACGAGGAAGTTGCGAAATACTTACATCGAGCGGTTGAGCGATGCGACGAAGAACAAAACTTCAAGCTCCCTCTTAGAGTGGCTCTCGGCAGTGAGCAGTTATGTCCTCCATGGTGTTCTCGGCAATCATCAACTTTTGAGATCCAAGCTTCATTTGGTGATTCCTTGCTCACAAGTGGGTTTCCCTATCACCTTGGGATGACTCTTATGTGTGCTAGCACTATTGATTTTGCAACAAAATCATCATTTTCCTTCTCCATGCGCATGGTTTTTGACAGAAAACAGAAGAGGAAAAATGGTCCTAGACCGAGAGAGAGAGATGAAGTGAGGAAGAGAAAGTGTTCGGTTGGTTGGTGAAAGAATTGTGTATCTAATACCAAAATTGATTTGCCAAATTTTTGGCTTTCCAAAAGTCAAACAATAATGCCAACCAACAACTTCTAACAACTACTATCAATCACATCAAAAAGTGACAAATTGTTACATCAATCCATTGACTAGTGATTTGACACTTGATGTGACTTGCGGGCCGCACTCGAATTCGAAATGCGAGTGCGCTCGCAAACACTTCGGGGCTCGGGTTCACTAATTCCAAATTAACGAATTTTCCATTGCGACGCAATTAAATGATTATGCCTAGTGAAATCACTATTCACATCGCTAACGAATTAATTCTAAATTAACTCATTCACCCGAATTAAAATCTAATTTAATTCCGCGTCGAAATCCAATTTCGTATAATATATCGAATATATTATTTTATCAATTAATTCCAAATTAATCGTTCTCTCTTTTTAATGATATTTTCCCAGGTAAAATATCTCCGTAATTAATCCCAGATTAATTTTCTCTCTCTACTAATTAATCCTAGATTAATAAAGTGCGAGTCATACGTCATCGGTGAATCTTCGGGAAGCGACCCATCAGATACCCGGATATGTTGGCAGTAAATTCGGTCGTCGGACTATCCGAACACGTACGTACCTAGTACTACGTTTTATCGATTTACAAGACAAGGTTGGCTTCTAGCAAAGCGTCATGCCTACCCAATTCTCCAGAAATATCCTTACAGGAATAAGTGATCTATATCAGGCGTAGTATACGTAGTATTGCGTATTTCGATCCAGTATCGAATGTCACGTGCAAGGCATGGGGCTTGAAATGTGTCTGCCCTGTACGAAGCACATATCGGATCTCTGGTAACTAGTCTCTATAATCGGATAAACATGACCTAGTTATAATATCCCGATAGCTGCAGCATATAAGAGAACAAGTTTCGTATCTAACGTGATCATCATATCCACTATTACTGGAGTGATACTTCCCTCTCGACATCACACCCAATACACTACGATTCTCAATATACCCAGAAGAGGCGTACACAGAATCTGTCAAAGCCCTGGACGACCAAAACCAAAGTACATTGATTTTCGCAAGTATTAGCGGTGCAAGTCTCAGGTTAAGACCAAATACACCTACCCTGATTCGGACTTCCATAGACACATAGTAATATTACCAATGGAATTCCGAGGGGTCTATCCAGAGCGAAGCTATTTTCATACCATCGGTAAAACACAACCTCCTACTACACTTGCATTAGTATCCTATACCCAAATATATGATAACTATGCCGTTATGCCCTCACAACGCGCACAAGTGTAATACTAGTCTATTCCACATTATCGATGTCCAATCTCGATAATACTACGACTAGGGATATTTAATGATTAAACCTTCGTGGATTGATATTGTCTCATATCAGGAACTAATCATATGGAACTTTCATCATTTATACATCTTGGTGATCTAATCATAAATGATAAAAGAGCAATTTCCTTTGTCACATAGTTAATTTGTACAACAACACCATGATCTGTACAAATAGTGACCTATAGCCAGTCACTCAAGTGTCCTACACCCGAACTATGTACGGTTCGCTCAAACTGCTGAGGAAAGGTTTTCGTCAGCGGATTTGCATGACTATCATCTCATGCGATTTATTTGATCATCACATCGCCACGATGTATGATCCGAACGAATCAGATGAATATATGAAGTATATATCTGGATCGTTGATGAGACCATTAATTCTTTAGCATGTGCTGAAGCCTAGCTCAGCTGCTAACAGAACTACATCTAATCTAATTAGATTTATTATCGACCCAAATGACTTCTATTGCTGCCTCAGCTGCAGCAATAATCCACTTATGTTGTTTATTCGGTAACAGTATCTTTCTTGGAAGATTTCCAACTCACTGTTCCGTTATTCAAATTGTATAGTACCGTTGTTACGACTTATAGTCGTTTATATCGGTTTGGAAACTTGTAGCAGTGAACCCAGTCACTTCAAGTTCTCCTTCTCCATAGTATAAGACAGCATCCTTAGTTCTCTAAGATACTTAAGGATGTTCATACCATCAATCCAGTAACTATCATTTGGATTGGCCTGATTGTGACTCCATATGCTCAAAGCGTATGAGACACCAGGTCACGTACATTTTTCAATGTACTATTTCTCGAAGAGATTTAACAACTTTAAATCTATCCAGTAGATCTTTATTCCTAGAATAAAGGTTGTTTCTCCCAAGAATTCTATGGAGAATTTTCTTATGATAGCCAAGCTTTCACCGATTTTTATTAAGGGAATATCATTTCCAAGAAATGAACATATTATCATTATTTAGGACTTTCACTTTCAGTGTGCTCCCACTAACCTCCTTATATACACAAGAATCATATTCGTTTTGAATTAAATCATATACCATTATGATTATATCAAAACGATAGTTCCAAGAACCCAATGCTTGCTTCAATCCATCCATGGATCGAATAACCTGCAAACCTTGTTTGCTAGTTTTGGTACGAAAAAAACCGTTAGGATGTTGTAAACATCCTCCAAAAGGTTTCCTTTTCAGGAAAGCGATTTTCCCGTTCAGCTGACATATTTCATAAATGAAACATGCAATATCAGCAAGCATTATCCAAATGGATTTACCCATGACAACAGGTAAAGGTTTCATCGTAATCGACACAATGTTGATAACGATACCTTTTCGCTACAAGCCTAGCTTAGTACGTTGGTATGTTGCCATCCACGTATGTCTTCCTTGAAGACTAATATAGTACCTATAGGCACAATGCCTTGCGGTACATTAACTAGTATCCTAACATAGTTGGTATACATGGAATCCATTTCGGACTTCATAGCACTTTGCCATAATAGGGAGTCGATAACTTGTATCACTTCCTCATACGTAGTCAGTTCGTGTTCCTCAATAAGATTGACATCTTTATGAGGTGAGATCAGAAACCCATACCCCATGTTGTTTTCTGACTCTCTCCGACTTACGTGGTTCTTGTGTATTTGAAGATTATTGGTATAGTTTCATCCTTGATGAACTATTTGTGTTCCATTAAGGAATCAATGCTTGGAACAGTATTACTCTGATTTTCATCGAGTTTTACTTTCCTCCCACTTACCACTGCATATAGGTATTCCTCTTAAGAAACCGCATGGCGAGCAACAATAACATTGTTCTCTTGTGAGTTGTATAAGTACTATTCTTTGGTTTCCCTAGGATAACCACAACTTAGGCACTTATCCGATTTGGGTTTTAGTTTGGTATCATCCAAACGTATGCCTAGCATACCCAAATCTTCAGGAATGAGAAACCCGGTTTCTTTCCTGTTCATATCTAATATGAAGTCTGTCAAACAGATTTTTATGGAACCTTATTCAAAATAAGTCTTGCACTGTTTATGCGTATCTGTTTAAGGAAATGGTAGCTCAGAGCGACTCATGATTAACCTTATCATGTCCAACAAAATTCGGCTTATCCGTTCAAACACACCGTCAAACTGACGTGTTCCGAGAGGAGTCCTCATTGAAAGAATACTATACTCTTTCAAGTATTTAAGAAACTTATTGCTTAAGTATTTTCATCACGGTCTAACCATGATGGTTTAATACTTTAGCCGATCTGTTTGTCTATTTCGTGTCGAAACTTTAAAAGTTTCTAATTTGTGTTTCAAAAAGAAACACAAAACCATAACGCGATGCCACATCCGTAAAGGTCACGAAATATTCATATCCAACTCTAGCCTGGCTAGACATGGGCCCACTTGCTTCACTATGAACTAGGGCTAACAGATCGGTGGCATTTGCACTTTTACCAAGTAAAAAGTGTTTTAGGCACTTTGCCCAATAAACTATATTCGTAGACTTTATTTGAATGGAATCAAATTAGTCCTAGTACCCACTCTTAAAAAGTGTGGATATACGAGTCTTGTTTAAATTGTGTCCTAGACAACAATGCCACATATAAGTCTCAACTGATTAATTCAGTTTGAGCTATTTGTTTGTCATGTTATATGTTTGAGATTTATTTATATTCAAAATATAAATTCTGTTATTCACATCTAATGTGTTTATCTCAATATCATCTTTATAAAATAAAACACTTTAGTGTTCTAGAATATAAAGGTACATCGGCAACAGATTGAACACTGATATAGAGATAATGTTTCTAGTCAAACTAGTTACATTATAATAGTTTCCTAATTTAAGTACATACCCGAAGGGTAGTTCCTAAACTTAGGTATCTACGGTTAAAATAGCGACTTTCGTCCCGTTTTCAATTCGCAGATTAATCTCATCTGAAGTCAGTATCCTGCTCATAGCAGATTCTGCACATCAATACATATTTATGTATCACACTAAGTATCTAAAATCCAATTTTAATACTAGTAGCAAACATATTTATGACAAACATATTTGAAGTCAGAGCCTTGCACCGTCTTCAATTCCTTCATGTCTGCATTGTCCATACGGCAGTCACGCTTTCGCGATTCCGTTTGCCATAATTTAGGCAGACATTTCAGGATATGTCATTTGTCTTCCTAGAAGATTTTAATGATTTTGCCTTTGCCGTTTTTCCACACCCAGAAGCCTTCGGCCAAGCCTTGGCCTTCTACAATGTCGAAGTAAGATGCGCCTTCCGCTTCTTGCCTTATTGCAAACTTTGGCTTTAACTCCTTTAGTATAGCCATTAATGAACCCGAGCCCAGAATATGTTTGCAGTGTTGGTTTCTATAATATGTCCCAAACAAAGATTAAGCATGTGAAATACTATAAAGAATATATATAAACATGAAGTATGGCGGAATCATACTTACAATGCCTTGTGATGAAGTAGATGATCAAATGGTAGAAGCTCCAAGTGGTGGAGGATTCGGCCAAGAGGAGGAAGAAGACTTGAATCTCCAAGCTTTTGTATTCCAAGCTCTTTGATGGTTTCCCTATCACCTCTTTTGATCCCTTGCTTGTGCTAGCAAAAATGGAGAAATGGAAGATCAAATCTTCCTTGCCCTTGTCAATGGTGTTCACGGCAATTTGAGAGAGAA
>SKCR01013470.1:0-11542 GCA_019454045.1 Zanthoxylum bungeanum
ATGCCTACCCAATTCTCCAGAAATATTCTTACAGGAATATATAGATCTGTATCAAGCGTAGTATACCGTAGTATTGTGTTATTGGCCCCAGTATCGGATAGTCACGTGCTAGGGCTGGGGCTGGATAAGTGTCTGCCCCGTCCGAAGCACATGTCGGATGTCTGGTAACTAGTCTCTATAATCGGATATGCATGACCTAGTCTTAACATCCCGATGGTTGCGCAACACTTAAGAGCACTAGTACCGTATCCTGCGTGACATCATCCCACTATGACTGAAGTGATACTTCCGTCTTGACATCACACCCAATACACTACGACTCTTTGATAAACCCAGAGTGGTGTACACAGAACCGGTTAAAGCCATGTACCACCAAGACCAAAGTCTACCGATTATCGCAAGTATTAGCGATGCAAGTCTCAGTTAAGACTATACACACCTACCTTGATTTCGGCCTCCCATAGACACATAGTCATAATACCAATGGGATTCCAAGGGGTCTATCCAGAGCGAAGCTGTTTCCCGTACCATCGGTGAAACACAACCTCCTATCGCACTTGCATAAGTATCCAATACTTATATATATGAGAACTATGTCGTTGTGCCCTCACAACGCACACAAGTTCAATACTAGTCTATTCCGCATTATCGATGTCCTGTCTCGATAATACTCCTGCTATGGATATTTAATGATTAATCCTTCAGGGACTAATATTGTCTCATATCATCTCAGTCCAGGAACTAATCATATGGACCTCTCTTCATTTATACATCTATGGTGATTTAATCACAAATGATGAGAGTGTATTTCCTTGTCACATAGTTAATTTGTACAACAACACCGTGATCTGTACAATAGTGACGCTATGGGTCATATTATCCAACACCTTCCTTCAAAACACAAGAAAATGTAAATTGCAGCTTTATGTATAAATCATGCTAAAATAAATTAGTATGATCTTGTAATACTGAAACAGAAAATGTTAGGCTTCTGTCCAACATTTGGTGGTGTAGGGTGAGGTCTGAGGAAGAAAATGCATACTGTGATTGTGTCTGTGAGGTCTGGCGGCAGTGAGATTTTGCTATCCTTTTGAAACTGTCAAAGAACTCTATGGAAACTGCCAAACTGGAAACAGGAAAGCAGTGAGCCAGTGAGGTGTTAGACACTTAGACTGTTATTGTATGATGGCTTCATTCCTAAATCCTAACATAGAAGCTATTGTGATAATTCTTATGAAAAATTTCTTCTACAATGTAATCTGATACTGAAACTGGAACTTGAATGGAATGTAAACAAATGTATGATCAGTAGTTAGTATCATATGTCTAAATTCTAAATTGTTTATTTTATTTTTCTTGTAGATGAGTGGGTTTGAAATCTCACACGACATTAGTGGGTCGAATCAGATTCATTTGATGTACAATTAAGAGAACCAAGGAAACAGAAGAGACCGCCATTGTCAAACAAACAGATTTTTCGCCATCAATCACATCATTAGCAAATAAAATAAGAAATAGAAGATCTGAAGTGTGGAAAGTTTTCCGCATGTGTGAAGATAATCAAGATAGGGCTGAATGTATGTATTGTCAGAAGACTTATGCTTGTAGTTCGAAGGATCGGTCAACAACCACTTGAAGAGGCATATGGAGGCTGCAATCATATCTGGCTTATTGTGAACACAAGGTGTTTTGGTTGGGGTTGGTGAAGAGGGAGGCACGATTGGAAATCTCTCCGTGAGAGATGGTCATTTCAATCAAGCCGTTCGGAAAGCAGCTGTGAAGATGATCATTGTTGATGAGCTACCATTTAGCTTTATAGAGAAGAGGGTTTTCGACATTTCTGTAGTGTTGCCGTCCCTCGTTTGATGTCCCATCTCGTAGGACTATAACAAGAGATATCCTACAGTTGTTTGCTGATGAAAAAGTGATGTTGAAGAGTATTTTATCTGCGGGTTATCAGAGAGTTAGTTTGACCACCGACATATGGACGTCAATTCAAAATATTAATTACATGGTTATCACTGGACATTTTATAGACAAGATTGGCAGTTGCATCGGCGAATCCTTAGCTTCTGTCCAATTAACAATCACAAAGGAGACATTATCGGAAGGTTAATTTTGGGCCATTTTTCTCTCTTTTGCTTCTCCTTTGCCGAGAACAACAAGGAAGAACAAGGAAATTTTATGGCAAAATTTCCAAAGCTAGCACTTAAATGAGTCATTCAAAGGTGATAAAGAAACAAACCCTTAAGAATGGAATCATTCACAAAGCTTGGAGCTTGAAGATCCACACACCAAGGGGTTGACCGAAACACAAAAAGAGGAAAAGCTTGGAGCATAAATTTTTGTTGTCTTCGCATCACAAAAGCCGATCAAAGTGAGTATTTCCGCTACCTTACTTTGATGTATTCACACGTTTATATGCTTAATTTGATCTTGGTTTGACCTAGAAAACCTAACAATGGTATCAGAGCGGTTATTAAGCATTAAATTGGAATTAGGGTAAAATTTGGGTAAAATTGATTTGAGCATGATTTGATAAAAATTGATTGATTGAGTATGCTTGAATGATGATAACTTAGAGTTATGCATGATCAATTTGATGAAAATTGAATTCTATTCAATTTTCTCCAATTTTTTTGGCTTGGCCGAAAATGTAGTATTCCCTAAAGTCATGGTAATTTTGTTTTTTGATCATTGGATGAGTTGAAAGAAATGGAATAAATTGATTTAGGATTTAATTGGATTAAAATCGAAATCGGATTTATAAAACCCTAAATTGCCGTAAGCTTAAAAAGCATGGAAATGAATTGATTTTGTTTCAATTTTGTTGGACATGAATTGAATAATAAGAAAGCATGATTAATTATGTAAATTGGTATTTTGGAAATGTTAATTTGAATAATTAATTATGGCTAATACACTTTAGTTAATTAAATTGTGAAATTTGGAAATTTGGAATTTAATCAGTTGGGCTAAATTTGGAATTGGGCTAATAAAGTTGTAATTGGGCTTAATGGGCTTGGTTGGGCCAAGTTTGGTTTAGGTTAATTAGTTGGATCCAGTTGGGCATAAAACCATTTCCATAAAGTCCAAATATGATTAAATGGGCCTTTAAAATTTTAATTGGGCCTAATGGGACTAAATTGATTTTTGGCAAAAGGGTGATTCCTTATTGGGCTTTGGTTTCCAAAGTCCATGCCTTATAAATTAATTGAAAGCCCATTGGACTTTAATTAAATTGACATTGGATGTTAATTGGGCTTTGAGACCCGTAAAGATTAGATTTAGAATCTAAGTCGCAAAGGCTCATTAATAAAGTGTAATTATTTAATTTGGAATTAAATATAGAATTAATATTGAATACAAATCAAATTGGATTAAATATTATAGTTTGATATAATTCGAGAATTCGTACTTTGAGTACTTATTCTTAAAACGAGTCGGACTCGCGCAAATCAAATCGTTGTTTGAACATTAATTTCAGATTAATTAATTGGATTAGATTGAGTGATAACATGCTTTGTGTGAATACATGGATGTGATGTATGGATAATGTATATCAGATGGATATCAGATGGGTGAGGGCAATTTTGGAAATTGTTGTAATAAATTTAGAATTTATTAAATTGGACCTGCGTGTCCAGCCTATTACCTCTTGACTCTTTGTATTTCTCTTCTAACCTATTCCCCTCAATGTAAATGAGGTTTCTTTATAAGTGTTATGTAATTGGGTAGAAGTAAGATTTGTGCTAGCGGGAGAGAGGAAATGGAGAGATTTGTTCTAGGAACAAGTTGTTTTAAATATCCATCTGCATATCATTATTAATTTATTTATCGCGCCTTATTATGCTTTTAGAATGCATTCTTAAGGGTGTATGATGAGACTTAATCAAAGATAATTAATTGGTTGCCAATTACGCGAAAAAACCCTCAACATATATTAAGCGTTTTCCTTCCATTGAATGATTCATTCTCAAGATCCAAGATTGGCACTGGTTTGTTGGCCAAAATCAAGACCTTTGTCCATTGTGGATGTGTTTGAATCATGAAAGCTTTGTTCCATATCCTATGTCTTGTCCAAGTTTCGATTTGTTGGCCAAAGTCAAGAACACTTCTTGTCCACCGACATCAATTACGAAGCTTTCCAAGGTCAATGGGTCTCACTTAACTGGAATCATTAAGTTTATTGTGCCAAAGCCAAGGCTTAGTTGATTCAGAGGAAAAAGGTTAGGGAATATATATGATATATTGGCATATATTAGATATATGTTTCGGACTTGGATGTCCACCTACTGGATCTAGGAATTGGATGAGATCCAATTGATCTTAGAGATCTACCTAGTTAAGTTTCATACAATTTGTTGGCCAAAGTCAAGGTTGTGTTTTATTTAACGGGATCCTAGCCCACTAGGAAATAAGATTTCCCGAGTACTCAACAGAGGGTTAAAGGTTCGCCGAAAAATAGTGGGAGGCAAGTATTAAATTTGCAATTTCATCTAGATACTTGCCAATATGCGTTCATTTCAATTTTTTGTCATTACTTAAATATATATTAGTTGGACTAATATTTAATCGTTGTTTTAATTAAATAGTTGGACTGTATTCAAACTATTTCATTTATAGTTGATTATATAATTGGATTATAGTAATCAATATATTTGAATTTAACCAATCAAATTACAGTTGATTATATAGTTAGACTATAATAATCATTATATTCAATAGTACCCGAAATCATTGATTGGATAGTTGGACTATAGCAATCAAGATAACTGAAAGATTAGCATTTAGAACATAATCCTGGGTGAAAATGTTTTAAACGGCTTTAATTTTCAGATTGGGAATTGAGAAGTTATTCTATTTGATAGAATTACATCTCAGGCCTAATCCCAGAGTTGAGCAAATAGTAGAACATGATCTTTGGAAGATTCATGTGATGATAGCTTTTGTGCTCAATCCTTTATACTTACCGCAATTACACTTTAATTCCGTCGTCAAAATTAAGGATTAGATCGTTGTACCATGTTGATGAAATTAAAGATCTTCATAGATCTATTCTTAGATCTTAGAAGTACAAATTGCATAAGAAGCTATTTAGCTCGTGTATGTCAGAGGATACATCTGTCGAGCACTAGGTGTTGGAGATGATTGTTGACATCGATCAGCTAGGTTAGATGGGAATTACCTACGTGGCCGAGACTACCAAATATTTGATCTTATAGTCTCTACCCGAAAGCTGGGGAAAGTTCATTATGAACCAAGAGTAAACTCTTGGAGAGTTGAAGGCTATGCTCTAGGAGGCAGAGTCAGAGCTTCTAAAAAAGGCAAAGGCAAAATCATCACAGTCTTCTGGGAAGACAAAGGACATATCCCAAGATGTCTGCCTAAACTGTGGCAAACGAGTTCACTGGAAGCGTGACTACCGTATGGACAAGGTAGACGTGAAGGAAGTGAAGAGGGGCAAGGCTCCGGCTTCAAGTATGTTTGTCATAAACATGTTCACTACTAGTTTCAAAATTGGATTTTTGATACTAAAAGTAGTACATAAATATGTATTGATGGGGAGAATCTGCTGATTAACAGGATACTGACTTCAGTTGAGATCAACCTGCGAGTTGAAAATGAGACGAGAGTCGCTGTTTTAACCGTAAAAACCTAAGTTTAGGAACTACCCTTTCGGTATGTACTGAAATTAGGAAACTGTTATATTGTACGTAGTTTGACTAGAAACATTATCTTTATATCAGAGTCTAACTCGTTGCGGGTATACCTTTATATTCTAGAACACTAAAGTGTTTTATTTTATAAAGATGATATTGAGATAAACACATTAGATGTGAATAACAATATTTATATTTAGAATATAAATGAATCTCAAAAGTATGACATGACAAACAAATAGCTCAAACTGAATTAATTAGATGAGACTTATTTGTGGCATTGTTGTCTGGGACACATAAACAAGACTTGTATATCCACACTTTTCAAGAGTGGATACTAGGACGGATTTGATCTTATTCAAATGATGTTTACGAATCTAGTTTATTGGGCAAAGTTCCTAAAACACCTTTTACTTGGTAAAAGCATAAGTGCCACCGATCTGTTAGCCCTCGTTCATAGTGACGTAAGTGGGCCCATGTCTAGCTAGGCTAGAGGTGGATATGAACGCTTCGTAACCTTTACGGATGTGGCATCGCGTTATGGTTATGTGTTTCTTGTGATACATAAATTGAAAACTTTTGATAGATTCAAAGAGTTTCAACACGAAGTAAATAAACAGATCGGCTAAAGTATAAAACCGTCACGGTTAGACCGTGGTGGAAAATACTTAAGTAATAAGTTTCTCAACTATTTGAAAAAGTATAGCATTCTTTCATAAAGGACTCCTCCCGGAACACCTCAATTGAGCGGTGTGTCCAAACGGAGAAACCGAACCTTGTTGGACATATTAAGGTTAATTATGAGTCCCTCTAAGCTACCATTTTCCTCAAGGGATACGCATAAACAGTGCAATACTTATTTTAAATAAGGTTCCATGAAAATCTGTTTGACATATTTCATATTAGATATGAACAAGAAAGAAATCGGGTTTTCTCATTCCTGAAGATTTGGGAATGCTAGGCATATGTTTGGATGATACCAAACTAAAACCCAAATCGGATAAGTGACTAATTTGTAGGTTATCCTAGGGAAACCAAAGTATAGTACTTATACAACTCACATGAGAACAAAGTAATTGTTGCTCGCCATACGGTTTTCCTAAGAGGAATACCTATATACAGTGGTAAGTGGGAGGAAAGTAAAACTCGATGAAAATCGGAGTAATACTGTTCAAGGCACCGATTCCTTAACGGAACACAAACAGTTCATAAGGGATGAAACTGTACCACAATCTTCAAAAACACAAGAACCGCGTAAGTCGGAGAGAGTCAGAAAACAACTTGGGAGGTATGGGTCTCTGATCTCACCTCATGAAGATGTCAATTTTATTGAGGAACACGAACCGACTACGTATGAGGAAGTGATACAAGGAATCGACTCCCTATTATGGCAAAGTGCCATGAAGTACGAAATGGATTCCATGTATACCAACCAAGTTTGGACACTGGTTGTTGTACCGGAAGGCATTGTGCCTATTGGTACTATATTAGTCTTCAAGGAAGACATACATAGATGGCAACATACCAACGTACAAAGCTAGGCTTGTAGCGAAAAAGGTATCGTTATCAACATTGTGTCGATTACGACGAAACCTTTTACTCGTTGCCATGATTAAATCCATTTGTATAATGCTTGCTAATGCTGCATGTTTCATTTATGAAATATGGCGGCTGAATGTCAAAATCGCTTTCCTTAAAATGAAACTTTTTGGAGGATGTTTACAACATCCTGACGGTTTTGTGGTACCAAAACATGAAAACAAGGTTTGAAAGTTAATTCGATCCATTTATGGATTGAAGCAAACATTGCGTTCTTGGCACCAGCGTTTTGATGTAATCATAATGGTATATGATTTAATTCAAAACGAAAATGAATCTTATATATAAGGAGGTTAGTGGGAGCGCACTGACAGTGATTGTCCTATATAATGATGATATATCATTTCTTGGAAATGATATTCCCATAATACAATCGGTGAAAGCTTGGCTTTCATGAAAATTCTCTATAGAATTCTTGGGAGAGACAACCTTTATTAGAGGAATAAGGATCTACTGGGATATATCTAAAACTTGTTGGCACTCTCCGAGAACTCGTATATTAAAATGATGTACGTGACCTGGTGTCTCATACGCTTTGAGCATATGAAGTCACAATCAGGCCAATCCAAGTGATAGTCACTAGATTGATGTTAAGAACATCCTTCAGTATCTTAGATGAACTAATGATATTTTCTTATACTATGGAGAAGGAGAACTTGAAGTGACTGGGTTCACCATTTCAAGTTTCCTAACCGATAAAAATGACTATAGTTCGTAATAAGGGTACAATATAGTTTGAATAACGGAACAGTGAGCTAAAAATCTTCCAGCAAGATACTGTTGCCGAATAAACAACAAAAACGGAATATTGCTGCAGCTGAGGCAGCAATAGAAGCACTTTGGATCTTTATAATCTTAATTAGATTGGGAATAGTTCTGTTAGCAGCTGAGCTAGGCTACAACACAGGCTAAAGAATTAATTGTCTCATCAACGATCCAAGTATATACTTCAACTATTCATCTGATTCGTTCGGATCATACATCGTGGCGATGTGATGATCGAATAAATCACATCAGATGATAACCTTGTAAATTCGCTGACGAAAGCTATTTTTCAGCAGAAGTTTGAGCCAACCGTACATAGTTCAAGTGTATGACACTTGAGTGATTTGCTATAGGCCAAGTGGGAGATTGTTGGACAATTATGACCCATAGCATCACTATTTGTACAGAACATGGTGTTGTTGTACAAATTAACTATGTGACAAAGGAAATTGCTCTTTTATCATTTGTAATTGGATTACCGGGATATATAAATGATAAAAGTCCATATGATTAGTTCCGGATTGATAAGATATGAGATAGTATCAATCAATGAAGGTTTAATCATTAAATATCCCTAGTCTTAGTATTATCGAGATTGGACATCGATAATGCGAAATAGACTAGTATTGCACTTGTGCGCGTTGTGGGAGCATAACAACATAGTTCTCATATATTGAAGTATTGGATACTTATGCAAGTGTAATAGGAGGTTGTGTTTACCGATCGTACGGAAACAGCTTCGCTCTGGATAGACCCCTCAGAATTCCATTGGTAGTATGACTATGTGTCTATGGAAGTCCGAATCAGGGTAGGTGTATTTGGTCTTAACCTGAGACTTGCACCGCTAATACTTGCGACAATCAATATACTTTGGTTTTGGTCGTCCAGGGCTTTAACAGGTTCTGTGTACGCCTCTTCTGGGTATATTGAGAATCGTAGTGTATTGGGTGTGATGTCAAGATGGAAGTATCACTTCAGTCATAGTGGAGATGATGATCACGTAGGATACGGAACTGGTACTCTTGTATGCTGCAGCTATCAGGATAATATGACAAGTCATAGTTATCCGATTAGAGAGACTAGTTACCAGAGATCCGATATGTGCTTCGTACTGGGCAGACACAATTCCAGCCCCAGGCCTAGCAAGTGACAACCGATACTGGATCGCAATACGCAATACTACGTATAATACGCCTGACAAAAACGTAACTTGTTCTTCCTAGCATCAAACCCATCAATGTGAGTATGTATTCCGCCTTACTCCTTTGTGTATTCAACTCGTTTTTATGCATGTTGATGATTCTTGGGACTTGATTGAAACTCAACAATGGTATCTTGAGCTATTGTTGCATAAAAACGAATTAGGGTTCTTGAGCAAAATTTGGGGCTTTTTGATTTAAGCATGATTTTGACAAATTGTTTTTTTAAGAATGCTTGTATATGATTAAATTAGAGTTATATGCAATCGATTTGAAAAAAATTGATTGGATTGATTTTCCCCAATTTGCTTATTGTTGGCCAAAACTTTAATTTGGGTAAACACAATTTGAGCATCAAATGATTAAATTGTTTAGTATAGTATGCTTGAATGAGGTTGAATTGATGTTGTGCATAATCAATTTCATGAAATTTGGTTGGATCCATTTTTCCCTAAATTTTGGGCATGAAAAATTTGGGTAAACTTGATTTTGAGCATGTTTAATGAAATTGGATGATTTAGAATGCTTGAATGTTGTTTAATTGATGATTGATTAGATCAATTTGATGAAAAGTGTTTGGAACAAATTTTCCCCAATTTGCTTGTGATGGCCGAATTTGGCAAGTGCCCTATTGTCTTGGTTTTTTGATTTTTTGTTCATTGGATGACTTAGAAATCATTTGGGGATGTTGAATTTATGTTTGATTGGGTTCAATTGGATTGAATTTGATTTGGGCATAATTTCTCTCTTTGGCCGAGACATTAGCATGTATAAATTGGGTTTGATTTTGATTTAATTATGTTGGATATGATTAATTGATGTTAAGCATGATTAATTGGACAAATTTGATGTTTTGGAAACTTTGATTGATGGGCAATTAATAATGCTATACACTTTAGGTAATTTAATTGGAAAATTTGGAATTTTTTTTGAATTAAATTATTGGGCTTAAAATTGGATTTGGGCTTTTAAAGTTGTTATTATTGGGTTTATTGGACTTTTTTGTACAATTGGTTTAGGCCAAAATTGGTTGGATCCAATTAGGCCCAAAACCGCTTCAAAAGGCCCAAATGCAACTAATAAACCTTTAACGTTTAATTGGGCCTAATGGGCCTAAATTAATTTATGGGCTTATGGGGTAACTCCCGGATTGGACTTTGGTTGCGGTTTGACCCGAGTTGACCAAAAGTCCACGCCTCAAGAAATTAATTAAAAGCCCATTGGACTTTAATTAATTAATATTGGATATAATCGGGCTTTGAGACCCGTAACGATTAATTTGGAATTTAAGTCGTAAAGGTTTATTTTATAAAGTGTAATATTTAATTTGGAATTAAATAATGAATTAGAATTAAATGCGTATTAAATTGGGTTTATTATGTAATTTAATTTAATTTGAGAAATCGTATTTTGAGTACGTGTTCGCAATACGAGTTTGACTCGAACAAATCAAATCTTTATTTGAACATTGGATGATCACTAATTATCAAGATTAATTAATTTGATTAGATTGATTGATAACATGCTTGTATGAATACATGGTTGTGATGTTTGAATAATGTATATCGGATGGATATTAGTCGGGTGGGGCGATTTTTGGAAATTTTAATAAATTTGATTTATTAATTGGACCTGCGAGTCCAGCCTTATCTCCTATTTCTTTGTATTCTCTTCTCACCTATTCCCCTCCATGTAAATGAGGTTTCTTTAGAAGTGTAGTGTAACAGTAGAAGTAAATACATGTGCTAGCGGGAGAGAGAAAGAGAGAGATTTGATTTAGGATCAATGTAAAATATCCATCCGCATATCATTATTATTTTATCATATGCGCTTTATTATGTGTTTAGATGCATGTTAAGGGTGTATGATGATGAGACCTTAACAAAGATAATAAATTGGTAGCCATTTGCACGCGAAAAACCCTCGTTAAATATCAAGCGTTTATTTTCCTTCCATTGAGTGATTTTTACTCAAGATCCGAGATTGGCAGGGGTTGTTGGCCAAAGTCAAGCCCTTGTCCGTCGAAGATGTGTTTTAATCACGAAGCTTTGTTCCATATCGGTGTCGTGACCAAGTTGTGGTTTGTTGGCCAAAGTCAAGACCACTTCTTGTCCATTGACATTGATTACGAAGCTTCCATGTCAATGGGTCCGCGCTTGACTGGGATCACTAGGTTTGTTGTGCCAAAGCCAGGCTTAGTTGATTCAGAGGAAAAAGGTTAGGGTATACATTCGATGTATAGGCATATATAAGATATATGTGGTTGGGACTTGGACGTCCACCTACTGGATATAGGAGTTGGATGGGATCCAATTG
>SKCR01013471.1:0-11539 GCA_019454045.1 Zanthoxylum bungeanum
TGCGGTAGAAGTGGAGATGGCGAAAAGGAAGAATGATAAGCTGTAAGAAGAAGAACGAGAAGATGTAAGAAGAAAATGAAAGCAAGAGAAAACGATGGTGATGTGGGGAAAGAATGAAGAATGACACACTCATAAAGTTATTCTTTATTCCCAAGTATAAGAGTGTGGAAATAATACAATAACCCGAAAAGTCTGGGATTGATCCCAAGGAAAGATTTAATAAATAAAATAAAATGTTAAATAAACTAAAGTGATGTGAAATTTTAATTGGAACGTAACAATAAATTAAAATGTCGAGGCTAGGAGATCCACTACTAATATTTCAAATATAGATAAATCTTACTTTTTAATAATATATAAATTTTCATTATTTCCCAGTTAATTTACTCAAGAATTAATTATGCTGAAACATACAAAACCAACCATATATGTGGTAACAACATTTATATATAACAAGTCCAAATAGATACTAGATTAATTTTCAATTAATCATAGATTAATTTTCTCTCTCTCATAATTAATCCTAGATTAATTCTGTTTGAGTCAAACGTCATCGGTGAATCTTTGAGAAGCGACCCATAAGATCCCTGGATATGTTGGCAGTAAATCCACTAGTCAGATTATCCGAACATGTGTGTACCTGGTACCACGTTCTTACTGATTTACAAGACATGGTTGTGTTGGGTTTCTAATTAGTCCCAAGGATCATTCAAGCAAGAAATCATATGTGAATACATCAAGAAATATGTCAGAATCATACTTACATTTATCGGTTATGCGATGCGATGAAAAAATCCTGTGCTCCTCCTAGAAGCCTCGGCAGTGGGCTTTTTGTTTTCCTCCAAAAATTCGGTCATGTCCTCCATTGATGCTCCAAGCTCCAGCTTTTGCAAATGGTGATTCCAGGCTCACAAGTCGGTTTCCATATCACATTCGCAAGACTCCGGATGTGTGCTAGCACTCTTGAAATTTTGCCACAAAATTTCCTTTGCTTCTCATTGTGTTCACGGTTTTTGCATATTTTTGGAGAGCAAAATGGCCATTGGCCGAGAGTTGTAGGAGAGGAAAAGAGAGAAGAAAAATGTCTTGTGTTGGTTGTTTGTATTTGTGTATCTAATACACTTAAAATGAATTTCAAAAATCCATTTACCAAATTAGGTACAAGGCTTTAAGCCTTCAACCACCACCATCAATCACTCATGACAAGTTGTCCAATCACTCAAAGTGACTAGACATCACATCAATCAAAGTGACTAATGATTTGACGCTTGATGTGACTTGTGGGCCGCACTTGAATTCGAATGCGAGTGCACCCGCAAACACTCCCGGGCTCGGGTTCGCTAATTTCGAATTATGAATTTTCCGTTGCGACGTAATTAAATAATTATGCCTAGCAAAATTACTATTCACATCGCTAACGAATTAATTCTAAATTAACTCGTTTGCCCGAATTAAAATCCAATTTTAATTCCGCGTCGAAATCCAATTTCGTATAATATATCGAATATATTATTTTATCGATTAATTCCAAATTAATCGTTCTCTCTCTTTAAATAATATTTTATCCCAGATAAAATATCTCCGTAATTAATCCCAGATTAATTTTCTCTCTCTTATAATTAATCCCAGATTAATAAAGTGCGAGTCATACGTCATCAGTGAATCTTCGGGAAGCGACCCATGAGATCCCCGGATATGTTGGCAGTAAATCCGATTGTCGGACTATCCGAACACGTACGTACCTAGTACTACGTTTTTACCGATTTACAAGACATGGTTGGCTTCTAGCAAAGCACCGTGCCTTCCAATTCTCCAGAAATATTATTACTGAATATGTGATCTATATCAGGCGTAGTATACATAGTATTGCGTATTGCGATCCAGCATCAGATGTCACGTGCAAGGCCTGGGGTTGGAATCGTGTCTGCCCCGTACGAAGCACATATCAGATCTCTGGTAACTAGTCTCTATAATCGGATAAACATGACCTAGTCATAATATCCCGATAGCTGCAGCATATAAGAGAACCAGTTCCGTATCCTACGTGATTATCATCTCCATTATGACTGGAGTGTAACTTCCATCTCGACATCACACCCAATACACTACGATTCTCAATATACCCAGAAGAGGCGTACACAGAACCTGTTATAGCCCTGGACGATCAAAACAAAGTATATTGATTATCGCAAGTATTAGCGGTGCAAGTCTCAGGTTAAGACCAATTACACCTACCCTGATTCGGACTTCCATAGACACATAGTCATACTACCAGTGGAATTCCGAGGGGTTTATCCAGAGCGAAGCTGTTTCCGTACCATCGGTAAACACAACCTCCTATTACACTTGCATGAGTATCCTATACCCAAATATATGAGAACTATGTCGTTATGCTCCCACAACGAGCACAAATGCAATACTAGTCTATTCCGCATTATCGATGTCCAATCTCGATAATAATACGACTATGGATATTTAATGATTAAACCTTCATGGATTGATATTGTCTCATATCATCTCAATCTGGAACTAATTATAAGGACCTTCTATCATTTATATATCTTGGTAATCTAATTACAAATGATAAAAGAGCAATTTCCTTTTCACATAGTTAATTTGTACAACAACACCATGTTCTGCACAAATAGTGATGTTATTGGTCATAAACTGTCCAACAATCTCCCACTTGGCCTATAGCCAATCACTCATTGTCATACATCTGAATTATGTACGGTTCGCTCAAACTGCTGCTGAGGAAATTCTTTCGTCAGCAGATTTACATGATTATCATCTGATGCGATCGGATCATACAACGTGGCGATGTGATGATCATATAAATTAAACCTTTTACTTATAGGACATTCATTGTCAGTGTGCTCCCACTAACCTCCTTATATACACAAGAATCATTTTCGTTTTGAATTAAATCATATACCATTATGATTACATCAAAACGATAATTCCAAGAACGCAATGCTTGCTTCAATCCATCCATGGATCGAATAACCTGCCAAACCTTATTTGCTAGTTTTGTTACGACAAACCGTCAGGATGTTGTAAACATCCTCCAAAAGGTTTCCGTTAAGGAAAGCGATTTTTGCATTCAGCTGCCATATTTCATAAATGAAACATGCAGCATCAGCAAGCATCATCCAAATGGATTTACTGTGGCAACAGGTAAAAGGTTTCGTCGTAATCGACACAATATTGATAACAATACCTTTCGCTACAAGCCTAGCTTAGTACGTTGATATATTGCCATCCATGTATGTCTTCCTTAGACTTATATAGTACCAATAGGCACCAATGCCTTTCGGTACATCAACTAGTATCTAAACTTGGTTGGTATACATGGAATCCATTTCGGACTTCATGGCACTTTGCCATAAAGGGAGTCGATACCTTGTATCACTTCCTCATACGTAGTCAGTTCGTATTCCTCAATAAGATTGACATCTTATGAGGTGAGATTAGAAACCCATACCACAGGTTGTTTTCTGACTCTCTCCGACTTACGTGTTTTTGTGTATTCGAAGATTATTGGTGTAGTTACATCCTTGATGAACTATTTGTGTTCCTTAAGGAATCGGTGTCTGGACAGTATTACTCCGATTTTATGGAGTTTTACTTTCCTCCACTTACCACTGCATTTAGGTATTCCTCTTAGGAAACCGCATGGCGAGCAACAATTACATTGTTCTCTAGTGAGTTGTATAAGTACTATACTTTGGTTTCCCTAGGATAACCCACAACTTAGACACTTATCCGATTTGATTTTTAGTTTGCTATCATCCAAATATATGCCCAGCATTCCCAAATCTTTAGGAATGAGAAAACCCAGTTTCTTTCCTGTTCATATCTAATATGAAGTATGTCTAACAGATTTTTATGGAACCTTATTCAAAATAAGTTTTGCACTGTTTAAAGCTTATCCCTTGAAGGAAAATGGTAGCTCAGAGCGACTCATGATTAACCTTATCATGTCCAACAAAATTTGTTTCTCTGTTCGACATACCGTCATACTGACGTTTTCCGGGAGGAGTCCTCATTGAAAGAATACTATACTCTTTCAAGTATTTGAGAAACTTATTGCTTAAGTATTTTCATCATGGTCCAATCATGATGTTTAATACTTTAGCCGATCTGTTTGTCTACTTCGTGTCGAAACTCTTTGAATTCATCAAAAGTTTCTGATTCGTGTTTCAAAAGAAACACATAACCATAACGCAATGCCACATCCGTAAAGGTCACGAAACATTCATATCCACCTCTAGCCTAGTTAGATATGGGCCCACTTACGTCACTATGAACAAGGGCTAACAGATCGGTGGCATTTTCACTTTTACCAAGTAAAAGGCACTTTAGGCACTTTGCCCAATAAACTAGATTCATAGACATTATTTGAAAAGAATCACATCCTTCCTAATATCCACTCTTCAAAAGTGTGGATATACGAGTCTTGTTTAATGTGTCCTAGACAACAATGCCATTCATAGGTCTCAACTGATTAAATCAGTTTGAGCTATTTTTTTGTCATGTCATACTTTTGAGATTTATTTATATTCAAAATATAAATACTGTTATTCACATCTAATGTGTTTATCTCAATATCATCTTTATAAAATAAAACACTTTAGTGTTCTAGAATATAAAGGTATACCCGCAACGGATTAAACCCTGATATAGAGATAATGTTCCTAGTCAAACTAGTTACATTATAACAGTTTCCTAATTTAAGTACATACCCGAATGGTAGTTCCTAAACTTAGGTATCTACGGTTAAAACAGCGACTCTCGTCCCATTTTTGATTCGCAGATTAATCTCAATTGAAGTCAGTATCCTACTTACCAGCAGATTCTGCACACCAGTACATATTTATGTTCCACACTTAGAATCTAAAATCCAATTTTAATATTAGTAGTGAACACGTTTATGACAAACATATTTGAAACCGGAGCTTTGCCCCTTTTCTCTTCCTTCATGTCTGCCTTGCCCATACGACAGTCACGCTTCTAGTGACCCCGTTTGCCACAGTTTAGGCAGAGATTTTGGGATATGTCCTATGTCTTCCCAGAAGATTTGGCGATTTGCCTTTGCCCCTTTCCACACCCCAGAAGCCTTTGGCCATGCCTTGGCCTTCTGGGATGTCGAAGTAAGGTGCGTCTTGCGCTTCTTACCTTATTGCAAACTCTGGCTTTGTCTCCTTGAGTATAGCCATTAACTCTCCAAGAGTTTACTATTGCAATTTGCACTTCTAAGATCTAAGGATAGATCTATGAAGATCCTTCAATTTCATTATCATACTATAAAGATCCAATCCTTAGTACTGATTAAGAAATTAAGGAGTCTATTTGGCAAGCTTACTGGATTAAGCACTAAAGTTATCATCACATGAATATTCCAAATATCATGTTCTACTATTTGCTCAACTCCAGGCTTAGGCCTAAGATGTTACTCTATCAAATAGAATAACTTCTCAGTTCCCAGGACTATCCTGAGGTTTTATTCCCAATTTTAAAATTGAACCATTTAAATACATTTTCACTCAGGATTATGTTTTAAGCACTAATCTTTCAGTTATCTTGATTCTAATAGTCCAACTATTTAATCAACGATTTTAGGTACTATTTATTATAATGATTACTATAGTCTAACTATATAATCAACTATAATTTAATTGGTTAATTCAATTATATTGATTACTATAATCCAATTATAAAATCAACTATTAATTGAAATAGTTTGAATACAGTCCAACTGTTTATTAAAACAACATTAAATATTAGTCCAACTAATATATTAATTTATTGACAAAAAATTGAAATGAGCGCGTATGGCAAGTAACTAAACGAATATTGCAAATTTAATACTTGCCTCCCACTATTTTTCGGCGAGCCTCTAACCTTCTGTGGAGTACTCGGGAAACCTTGTTTCCTAGTGGGCTAGGATCCCGTTAAATAACACAGAATCTTGACTTTGGCCAACAAATTGTATGATAATTAACTAGGTAGATCTCTAAGATCAATTGGATCTCATCCAATTCCTAGATCCAGTAGGTGGACTACCAAGTCCGAAACATATATCTTATATATGCCAATATATCCAATAAATTACCAAACCTTTTTCCTCTGAATCAACTAAGCCTTGGCTTTGGCACAACAAACTTAGTGATCCCAGTTAAGTGGAACCCATTGACCTTGGAAAGCTTCGTAATCAATGTCGATGGACAAGAAGTGATCTTGACTTTGCCAACAAATCACAACTTGGACAAGACCTGATATGGAACAAAGCCTTCATGATTCAAACACATCCGCGATGGACAAAGGTCTTGACTTTGGCCAACAAACCAGTGCCAGTATTGGATCTTGAGTAAGAATCACTCAATGGAAGGAAAAACGCTTAATATAAGCTGGGGGTTTTTCGCGTAATTGGCAACCAATTAATTATCTTTGTTAAGGTCTCATCATCATACACCCTTAAACATGCATTCTAAACACATAATAAGGCACGTAGTAAAAAATAGAATAATGATAAGCGGATGGATACTTAAACATTGTTCCTAAACAAATCTCTCTCTTTCCTCTCTCCCGCTAGCACAAGTATTACTTCTACCCAATTACATAACACTTCTAAAGAAACCTCATTTACATTGAGGGGATTAGGTGAGAAGAGAAACATGAGAAATGAGGTAATAGGCTGGACACGCAGGTCCAATTAATAAATTCTAAATTTATTACAACAATTCCAAATTGCCCCACCCATCTAATATCCATCCGATATACATTATTCATACATCGCATCCATGTATTCACATAAGCATGTTATCAATCAATCTAATCCATTAATTAATCTGAATTTAATGACCATCCAATGTTCCAACAACGATTTGATTTTGCTCGAGTCAAACTCGTTTTGCGAATAAGTACTCAAGTACGAATTCTTGAATTATACTAAACTACAACATTAAATCCAATTTAATTTGCATTTAATACTAATTCATTTATTTAATTCCAAATTAAATAATTACACTTTTAATGTACCTTTACGACTTCGATTCTAAATCTAATCGTTATGGGTCTCAAAGCCCGATTAACATCCAATGTCAATTTAATTAAAGTCCAATGGGCTTTTAATTAATTTCTAAGGCATGGACTTTTGGTCAATATGGGTCAAACCCAAATACCAAAGCCATTTAAGGAATCACCCTTATTGCCAAGAACCATTTAGCCAAGTTTAGGCCCAACTTAATATTAAAGGTCCATTTAAGTCATATTTGACTTTATGGAAATGGTTTTGGGCCCAATTGGATCCAACCAATTAGCCGAAACCAAACTTGGCCCAACCAAGCCCATTAAACCCCATTACAACTTTAAAAGCCCAATTCTAAATTTAGCCCAATTAATTTAATTTCAAAATTCCAAATTTCATAATTAAATTAACCAAAGTGTATGCCATAATTAATTACTCAAATTAATATTTCCAAAACACTAATTCACTCAATTAATTATGCTATTATCATCAACATATGTCCAACACATTTGAATCAAAAAATCAATCATTTTCATGCTTACAGTCATGGTATTTTCGGGTTTTTCAAATCGATTCCGAATTCAATCCAATAAATCCATAATCAACATTTCCCAAATGATTTCAACTCATCCAATGATTAAAATCAAAAATCCAGACCACATTAGGGCAAGTATACCATTCGGCCAAGCCAAGATTTTGGGCAAAAATTGATCCAATCAAATTTTCATGAAATTGATCATATACAACTTCAATACATCATCATTCAAGCATACCCAATCAATCAATTTTATCAAATCATGCTCAAATTGATTTTACCTAATTTGTTTCATGCTCAAAATGGCTCAAGATACCATTGTTGGGTTTCTAATTAGTCCCAAAGATCATTCAAGCAAGAAATCATATGTGAATACATCAAGAAATATGGCGGAATGATACTTACATTGATCGGTTATGCGATGAAAATGAAAAAAATCCTTGTGCTTCTCCTAGAAGCTCTCGGCAATGGGCTTTTTGTTCTCCTCCAAAAATTCGGTCATGTCCTCCATTGATGCACCAAGCTCCAAGCTTTGTAAATGGTGATTCCATGCTCACAAGTCGGTTTCCCTATCACATTCGCAAGACTCCGGATGTGTGCTAGCACTCTTGAAATTTTGCCACAAAATTTCCTTTACTTCTTCTTGTGTTCACGATTTTTGCAGATTTTTGGAGAGCAAAATGTCCCTTGGCTGAGAGTTTAGGAGAGGAAAGAGAGAAGAAAAAAGTCTTGTGTTGTTGTTGGATTTGTTTATCTAATACAATTAAAATGAATTTCAAAAATCCATTTACAAAATTAGGTACAAGGCTTTAAATCCTTCAACCACCACCATCAATCACTCATGAAGTTGTCAAATCACTCAAAGTGACTAGACATCACATCAATCAAAGTGACTAATGATTTGACGCTTGATGTGACTTATGGGCCGTACTTGAATTCGAAATGCGAGTGCGCCCGCAAACACTCCCGAGCTCGGGTTCGCTAATTCTGAATTAACAAATTTTCCGTTGCGACGTAATTAAATAATTATGTCTAGCAAAATTAGTATTCACATCGCTAACGAATTAATTCTAAATTAACTCATTTTCCCGAATAAAAATCCAATTTTAATTCCGCGTAGAAATCCAATTTCGTATAATATATCGAATATATATTTTATCGATTAATTCCAAATTAATCGTTCTCTCTCTTTAAATAATATTTTATCCCAGATAAAATATCTCCGTAATTAATCCCAGATTAATTTTCTCTCTCTTGTAATTAATCCCAGATTAATAAAGTGCGAGTCATACATCATCAGTGAATCTTCGGGAAGCGACCCATGATATCCCCGGATATGTTGGCAGTAAATCCGATTGTCGGACTATCCGAACTGTTGGATAATATGACCCATAGCGTCACTATTTGCACAGATCATTGTTGGTTGTAGCAAATTAACTATGTAATAAGGAAATTGCACTCTCATCATTTGTGATTAGATCACCATAGATATATAAATGAAGAGAGGTCTCTATGATTAGTTCCTGGATTGAGATGATATGAGACAGTATCAGTCCACGAAGGATTAATCATTAAATATCCCTAGCCGTAGTATTATCGAGACTGGACATCGATAATGCGGAATAGGCTAGTATTGCACTTGTGCGCGTTGTGAGGGCACAACGGCATAGTTCTCATATATATAAGTATTGGATACTTGTGCAAGTGCGATAGGAGGTCGTGTTTCACCGATGGTACGGGAAACAGCTTCGCTCTGGATAGACCCTTCGGAATCCCATTGGTATTATGACTAGGTGTCTATGGGGGCCGAAATCAAGGTAGGTGTGTATAGTCTTAACCTGAGACTTACATCGCTAATACTTACGACAATCGGTAAACTTGGTTTTGGTGGTGGGGGATTTAACTGGTTCTGTGTTCACCTCTTCTGGGTTTATCAGAGAATCGTAGTGTAGTGGATTGATGTGATGTCAAGACGGAAGTGTCACTCCAGTCATAATGGAGATGATGTCACGCAGGATACGGTATTAGTGCTCTTAAAGTGATGCGCATCCAATCGTGATATTATGACCAGGTCATGAATATCCGATTATAGAGACTAGTTACCAGACATCCGATATGTGTTCGGACGGGGCAGACACTTATCCAGCCCCAGCCCTAGCACGTGATTATCCGATACTGGGCCGATACGCACAATACAATTATATACTACGCTTGATACAGATCTAGATATTCTTTGATGAATATGTCCGGAGAACTTGGGAAGACTTGGTGCTTGCTAGGAGTCGACCTTGTCTCGTAAATCGGTAGAACGTAGTACTTGGTACGTACGTGATTCGGGCACTCCGACGACCGTATTTACTGCCAACTTATCCGGGGATCTCATGGGTCGCTTCCCGATAATCCACCGATGACGCACAACTCGCACTCTTGAATAATCTGGGATTATAAAGAAGAGAGAGAGAGAATTAATCTAGGATTAATAACGGAGATGTTTTATCCGGGATAAAATGTCGTCTAAAGAGAGAGAACGATTAATTCGGAATTAATCGATGTATTAATATATTCGATATATTAGACGAAATTAGATTTCGACGCGGAATTAAAATTAGATTTTAATTCGGGCAAACGAGTTAATTTAGAATTAATTCGTTAGCGACGTAAATAATAATTTCGCCAGGCGCAATTATTTATTTAATTCGATTGAATTAACGTCGCGACGTAAGCTCGGTATTTCGGAAATATCAAACCCGAACGCGTGAGTGCACGTGGGCCCACTTTCATTTGGAAACGTGTGGGGCCCACATGACACATGTCATTGTATGTATTATTTTATTGATAATGCATTGCATGTTGATAGTGTAGAATGCACTCAATGTTATTGCATGGAAATTGAGTGTTTGACACTCTAAGCCATTGCATTTTGTGTCATAATTTTATTATTTATTTAATAAATATTATGGCATAAATATAAATTGATTTTTGGTTAAATCATTTTAACTTACACAACAAACATTTCATCTCTCTCAAATGCTCTCTTCTCACACGCCAAATGGGCACAATGCTCAATGGTTTTGAACCAGAAAAACGTGAGCAATAGGGAAGCTAAGAGTGGTTTCTCATGGTGAGAAATCAAGTGCTAGCACACTTACAAGTCTTGCGAAGGTGGTAAGGGAGGTTCGACCATGAGACGGGATCCATCCGACGAAGCCAGGAGCTCCGTTTTCTCATTCAATTTTTGTTTTTGTAGCCAGTGGACTGCATGCAGTAGGCTTACATGGCAGTGCGTTTTTTTTGGGTCCATTTGTCTTCAAATCGACTCTACCGATCAATGTGAGTATTCCGCTACCTCCGTTGGTGTGTTCACACATTATTTCATGTCTTGATTTGATCTTGGGACCTTAGAATTAACCAACAATGGTATCAGAGTGTTGGATTTTAATCAAGTCCACAAGATCACAAACATGCATAAAAACATTTCATATGAACACATCAAAGGAGGTGGCGGAATCAACTCACATTGAATTCGGTTTTGATGGATGAAGAACAAGATGCGTTTTTAGGCTCCCTCCAAGCTCGGCAATGTCTTCTTCTTGCAATGGGCTGTGCGATTTTGCTCCTCCTTGAACCTCCAAGAATCGGCCATGCATGAACTCCATTAAAGCTCCAAGCTTTGAGATTCCATGCTCACAAATTAGTTTCCCTATCACCTTTGTATCACTCCTAGAGTGTGCTAGCACTAAGTCTTCTTCAATTTGCTTCTCAAAAATTCGGTGGAACCAGAAATTTTCAAGCAAAAACGGCAGTGAAGCCGAGAGAGAAGAAGGGAAAAAGAAGAGGGAAAAGAGAGGGAGAAGAAGACCGTGAGTCTTGCATGTGAGAGAGAGAAAAAAAGCTTTTAATATATATAATTTTTATTTCATTTACCAAGTAAAATAAATAAAATATATATATATCTTATCTTTTTAATTCAAAAG
>SKCR01013472.1:0-11533 GCA_019454045.1 Zanthoxylum bungeanum
ATATGATCAAACATATGAAATTATGACAATTAGTTCTAAGGTTATTTAATGAATGTGATTCTTACTCAAGATTGTTCTTCTACGATTCCATTGCGATGGAATTAGTCAGTGGGAGAAATCGAATCTTATATGATTGATTCGTTTGATATTAAGTGTTACCGAATTAGTTTCAATACTCTTTGGGATATGCTCCAGTAACATTAATTCATCCTTTTAATTAAGGTTCCATTAGTTTCTACAGTTATATATATGGTATATATAAGTAGAAAATTCGAATCTTAAAAAGTTTGAGCTTTGAATCTTTCTTTTGTATAATGGTCATATAATTGAAAGTACTTGCGCCTCAGAGGTACAAGTAAAAGTTTATCATTTATTCTATTTAATAAAATATTATATTATATTTGATATAATATCTTTTCTACGATCCTGAGTAATAAAATTACTTTATTATTTGGTATGTGACATCATATGTTGACCATTGTAGAAAATACTTGACTTAATGAAGTCAAATATTAGAGTTATAAACTATAAATGGAACCATGTAATTGATAAGATGAAAAAGCCCCTTAGACATCTTCCATATAAGTCCAATAGGATGTCAGAATCATGTGCGAAGTATTTGATACTAAATGATTCTATTATTTTCTTTTTGAAGAAATTATCTTAAAACTTATAGTGGGAGCGATATTTGATATCAATATCGGAAGTTAGCATTTAACCTTGTTCATAGCTTACAAAAATCAAGTTTTTGAACTTGATTAAGCTTTCATTATGAATCGTTCATAAAATGTGCAAATGGATTGCGCATCAAAAGCAAAGTGAGCTTTTAAAAGTTTGACCTTTATAGTATGACAATGAGAAATGTTATACTCAGCAATCTATTGTAGATTATGAGGAAACTTGTCTCTAGTCACAATAATTGAAATTAATGATATGTTGGTTAATGTTGATATTAAACTATGTATTTTAGCTAGGAATACAAAGTGGCGTTCCTGAATGGTTTCTTCGAATAAGAGATCTATTGTGATTTCTTTGTTTGAAGAGTTCATTATAGAATAGCCCTGGATTTTGTATTATGGTAAGATCATAGTTTGATATACAAGCTTATAGAGCCTACTGTAGACTCATGTGAGCTTTCTAGAAATTTGTGCTCTCTAATTTTGATAACAGTCAGATTGTCTGATTTTATCAAAGCATATAGAGTACATATATGATAGTAGGGTAAATGGGAGCGTACAAATTTCTTTCTAGTATTATATATCCTAATGACATTATCATTATTAATGTAATAATGAAATATTTGTGACGTAAAACGTTAACCTAAGTCTTTTTTTCTCTGTGAAAGCAGTGGGAGTAGTCTGTGTAATATTTGATATAAAGTTTATATATGATATAAAATAAGAGACTTGTGAGATACTCCTATTAGTTGTGCATTATATATGATCTAATAAAGGACATAACAAGACTATCTATGTGACAGTTAGTATAATTGTTTGAAAGTTAGTATATCTTTTGTATATAGTATTTATCTTTCGTAAATGATGATTCTTTTATCGAAAGAGAAATTGATTAGAATGTCTAGTCAATCTAATGCATAATATGATGATGACATAATGAATACTATATTATTTGCGATTAAAGATATCAATTTAATCGTAATTATTACGAACTATTTTGATATATAGTAGACCATAGGATATGTCTTGAAACATGTTCTTTATTATCCTTGAGATATTAAGAACGAGTTTCTTATTCATAAAGAATAAAGTCAGCAACCATTAGCGTCAGATTAGTTTTGAGTCTAATTATGACATTAGATGGTCTACGTCATATGAAGTCAAAAAAGACGCAGTGGGAGTGTCACAGATGATTCTGCCTTGTTAGTGGAATTAGTTACAACTTATGGAGTATTGACTTATGAAGTTGTATAGTGACCTTATAGATTGGAAGTTTTGATATTAATGTTATGCTTGCGGTTGTCTCATAAAATTTGGATTTGATCTCTAAATACATAGACAACTCAATAGTTGTAGCACAATATTGATGTCGAATCCGAGTCATATTGATGTATAACTTAGGTTATACAATATATGAATGATATTGGCTAAAGGAAACGATTGGGTTTGTTGGACAAACTCTATGTGTTATAGCGGGCTTACTTGTTGTTGCCTACCTCTTGAGTATTAGGTCATTTCTTGAGGACCATGCGTATGTAGTACATATTTAGATGTGTGTATGTAATCGTGGATTGACACTAGAGCAAGTGGGAGAAATTGTTAGGGTCGGTGCTCGGAGTACCAATCTGGATCGTATTTATGTCCAATTCATGAATACAAACAATTCATTTTTCCATAATATTACTTTTTTTTGTAATACTTCTTGCTTTTATATACATATTCAATCTAATTACAATTAGATTGAAACTAAATATAGTTTAATGATATGTATATATTAGACAAAGAACGATAATATATTTTGTGGTGCACAGTTAAAAAGTAATTTATAATTGACATTGGGAATTGTCACTACTAGAAGTATATTATTAAATAAAGTTCCTGGTCAAGATTTACTAACACGGATCTGTTAGTAAAATCCACTGAGACCAGTACATGTCATATATCGAGACTTGGTCTGATGGTTTATCCCAATGAACCATGAATCTTGTTAGACTCGTATAGACGTGTAGGTGTTTATTTGATAAACATTGAACGACTCACTGAAGATTTCCTAATAGATGGTACACCAACGTCAATAGGAATCTTCTCGAGTCGAGTAGCATAGTGGTCTTTCGACTTGAGATACCACTGTGGATATATGAGTTATCCTCCACACTTTGATGGCAAACACGTCACTGATCTATTTAGATTAGACCTCTGTCTGTTTTTTGGGTGTGGACTGTTGCTCATGATATCTTGTGAGTTTCAGATAGAATTCGCCAGTCTTGTGTACATGGCATAGGTATCATGAACGTATTTGTAATCTAGTAAATCCATGGCTGTGGTATACTTCGGAAGTGAGTTCCGAGTGTTATTTAGGATCGTAAATTTAGAAGTCGACTATAATATACCTTAGAGATTTGACGTTCTTATCTATATCTCCGGTATAATATTGATAGCCTGTGATGTAGGGATTATATGTATGCAATGACCTCGACTTGCATAGTTTAGCGAGATTATTGTGGTCGTCATAATTCATGAGTGGGTGAATTATGGACATGAAATTGGATTTCGTGACGGACAAACAAACTTAGAGAGTCCCACAATATGAAATGTACTCGTTGAGCACTTGGACAATGCATTATGAATAATATAGATTATTCATAACACTTCACCGGATTAAATGAGTTAATTCGAATCGTATAATCGGTTAAACGTAAATACATGCATTAGGGATATTTCGGTCAATTAATAATTAATGTGTATTTGTATTTGATACAAGATTTGATTTTTTATATATTAATTATTTGTCAAATGAGATTTTGACACATGCCATTGATATATGTATTTTTTATTTAATGTTAATAAAAATACATATATAATAATAATCGTATTAATTAATTATTTAGATATTTAAATGTTAAATGTCTAGATAATTAAATTATTTGAATATGACATAAATGTTATGCAATATATTTTATTTTTAGTGTTTACATGTGGCATGATTTTATTAAGATTAAAGTTTACAAATTGGATTTGATAACTTAAAGGTTATTATTATTAATTAATTAGATTAATTAACCAAATGACCAAAATACGCTTCTTTAAAACCCAAAGTCGGTTAAGGTCTAGTTTTTTAAGTTGAAAATTTTGTTTTCTCCTTCACTTGGAAGCCATGGCCGAAACCTATCTCCATTAAAGCAGCCAAAAATTTGTTTGAAGAAAAAAGGAAGAAAGTGAATAAATTCAAGAAAAAGTTTAAGGAAATTATGAGATTTGGAGGTAATCTTTATAACTCTTAAAGTTAGAAAATTTGTTTCTTGTTCTTGAACATCTAGACAAGTTCTATGGTTTCTTCCTTTATTATATTTTGGTCTTTTTGATTTGGTGGCTAGATGCATGTGTGAAGTTTGATTGGATGATATTAGTGTAATATTAGTTCATTTTATCATTTGATGACTTTTTGCCATTCTAGAGTGTTATGAACACTCTTGTAACTTCTAGAATTGTTCTTGAGTTGTTCATAGGTGGTGGTTTTGATTGGTGTTAATGTTGATATGATTAATGTTAAGAAAATTGGATTTAAAGCATAAAAATTGATATTTTTAGTTACCAAATCAGATCTGAAATTTCTGTGATTTTGTTGATTAAAAGTATGTTGTATGAATGTAATGGATGTGTTTTGGGTATTGAAACAATTTTCGAAAATTATTTCAGAGTTGAAATATGCGAAAACGAGGAAAAATGGTGTTACCGGGGGGGAGGGGGGTTTGGGCTTACCGAGTGTCTACTGTCCAAACATTAAATTAGTCACTGTTTGGGAAGACCATGAAATGTCCAAGCACTATTGGAGCTGACCTGGGCAGCCCACATGTGTGTTGGTTGGTCGGTTCGGTCAAAAACGTGTTTTATGCCATTATATTTTTCATGATTGATATAGGATATATAATCCAATTTTGATATTTACACATGCATGTAATTTAGATGTTTCTTAATTTCTTGGTTCTACACTAACAGAAAACATAACAGAGATTTAATAGTTAAGTTAAGTTATGTTTTCCCAAGTAGAATTGAACTGTTGAGAAATTAATCTAAATTAAAATCTGAATTTTATGTAGAGTATAGACCCTCTTTAGGAATATCCCCGCTTAAATAAGGTATTAAAGTAGCTAGTATTAGGAATACATGTTTCTTGGTCCGCCTTGTCAGTACAGATGCAAATGTTTTCTTGATGCTGTAGCTTTATCATGCCGAAGCTGTGCAGTTATGGCTGATGGTAGTTCATTTGCATCGGTAGAACTTATATAATAAGAGACAAAATCAAGTGAAAATAGAAATCCTGAACGTGCCAAAGCTGTCATGACTACATAGGTAACTTGAGTTTGTCGCTGACAAGTGAAGCATTGATATGCCTTCTTGTGAACATGTCAAAGCTGTCATAACGAGAAACAGTCAGGACCAAAAATCAGGAGTCACAGTGAGTGTGATTAACAATGAGTTGTCTACTTGTGAATATACGTAGGGGAGAAAGTGTCAAATAAGTTGTCGAAATATATTCATGGGGTCCACTTCCCATTATGGAATTCGATTTAGTTATTAGATTCTCATTTTCCATTGGGGATTACGGTATTATGTAAAGTAGTGGGAGGCACTGCTGGGTTAAAAATCCACAACTAAAGCAGTGTGTAATACTATGAAAATTGCCTCGTATGTTTCCTTTATTCTATTGTGTATATAGAAATAAACTTCTAATCCACTACATGCATATTATTTATATATGTTTTCTGACTTTCCTTATGGTTGCATATTTGTAGAATAGGTTTTAGATTAAGAGTAGACTTGGATATTGTTAGATTAGACAAAACCATCAGGAACTGATGTTCCAATTTTCTTGAAAAATCAAGATGGTTAGTGACTTAGTCACTAAGTCATATTAGGTAATCTAAATAGATATCTGTTTAGAATATAATTCTCTAAAGAAAATAGTTTCTTGTGCATTAAGAATTGACGTGAATTAATTCATGTCTCGAGATTCTTGACTGGTATTAAGAATTCCTCATTAGGTATTTGTTTATCTGATAATGACGTTTCTTCGCTTTAGTGACCTTAAGAGGTAATGTGTTTGACACAGTTTGCTAATCAATTATTTGCAATTGTTGTGAATAGTTGAAAGCAAATTATAAAGCTAAAGAAGAAGATGTGTACTGTTGTGTGTAAAGAATATCGATTCTCATAATACGAAAAATATAGGTATTGGATATCAGATCTATCGTCTAGTTATTTAAAATATTGTTAAAATGATTGTTTTTTATATTAGATATCAGAACTTGCCACTATTGGATAGTTACTTGTTCTTTATAAACAGTTGTTACATATTTTAATACGACTAGTAATGTCATTAAGAAAGAGATAAATATTAAGAAAAATATTCGGTTAGCTAAATAATTTAGAACAGTGATTTATGAGATTTTATCATATAAGCATTATATGCTTATTATGTATGGTAAATGATGGTCTGATACGAGATCACACCACATATTTTTATCCATTTAATGAATATTGTATTCGGTAATATGATTAAATATCATTTAACCAATGACGGTTATTGGACCACATATTTATTAAACTAATACATTGGATGTCTGTAGTTTTATGAATTATAAATTGTCTTGGATAGTTTTCTTTACTTCGTAACTTAGTTAATGAATTGTCATGACTTAGTTATGTGTTTTTAAAAGAATGCATATTGAACGTCTTGAACGTCTTGCAATACTGCAGCAGAAGACCAACACATAAAATGACTTTTACCAGTCACAACTAAGTTCGAAAATCACTCATAGAAGAAGCATGACTGGATCTATATGATAGTTTGACAAAACATAATTTATGGATTCAAGAATCGAAATATAATAGAAAATAACAACCATCAATTATATTAAACGTTAAAAGGTTTTTAAGAAATCAACAATATAAATATAGAAATTAAAATACAAGAGTTCATCTTTAACTTTGCCTAAGAGATTAGTTCTCCATGGAAGAAAGAGATGCAGCCTGAATAGATTGGAGAGACGTCATGATTTCCTTGAAGTTCTTCGTTCTTCCTCTCTATAAATTGTGTTTTTGGCTCTTTTTGTGTGTTTTTCCTTTGTTTCTCTCTGATTTTCTCCTCTTCTAGGGTTTAGGATGAAGTTGAATTTATATAGAAAAAACCTGGAACCCTAAATTACATTAAAAAAAATACACAAACAGCATTCTGGAATCACGATTTTGAGTCGGGACGCGCGCAGCACGTCACAACGCACTGGCGGCTTTGCAAGGACTACAATTGACTAGATTTCCTTGCGTATATGTAAATTGATATATTATGGGTCTCGTAACTCTTTCTAGATCAAAAGTTATAGCCTTTTTAAATTCAGTGCGCAGTTGATGCTCCCGCGTGCGTATGATATGTCTGTTAGGTTCTGAAACATGTTCAATTGCTCCATTCTCCTTGATCCATTGCTAACTTTTAACAAAGCACAAAATAACTCTAATTAAGATTAAAACATATGATAAAAAACTGATTTAGCAGTGTTCTAAGTACACTTTCGTACACTTATCACAACCCCCAACCAGCTTATTGCTAGTTTCTACCAATTCAAGCGTAAAATAAAATAAAAACTAAATAAATAAAACTATCTAAGCCACTTTCGTAGGGATCACAATTGCATTTAGCGTATGCAACAAGCCTTTAAACCCATAGGTGTCCGTAGTGGACGAGTTATAGTCTCGTGATGGCTTACAATGACGACACCCACAAATGTTATTCAAAACACACAATCATGCAAAAACAAAAATTAAATAGTCCCAAAAGTTTCACATAATTTTGTCCTCAACGTAATAGTAATGAAACGAGAGAACCTTCAAATTACTCAACGTAACTCAAATCCAAGACCTTGAATAAATAATCTAAGCCAGACTTACAGTGTGTGAAAATTTATTCACAGTTTGATTCATAGGTAAGCCAACTCAATGATTTCATTTAAAAATTGGGATCGATGGGTCAAACCAACCTATATATCTCAATTAAGCTCTGTAATTGCTTTTCTGTGCTCAATATGTATGATTTTTCTTTTTCTTTTCTTGTCTCATTTTTTTACTTTTATTTTTGAGTTTTTTTTTTCTTTTTTTCTTTTTCTCAACACAGCTACCCTTTAAGGTAGCATTTCTCCTCATGGTGGTCCTAATACTCGCCCATGGGTAGCTCACGCTTATCGGTTATAGGTGGTTTATTTTCATTCTTTAGAGACTTTTTCTTTTATTTTTAATCATACCACACATCATAACACAAGCAAAACAGGATAGACATCTAAGCTAACGGTCATTCATCGACATGCAATTTCTTCAACTAGTCACCTTGCTCATTTCTCAGACTTTCACTACTAAGAACCTATAATTAAGTGCTTACGAGTCTAACATAGATAAACTACTCAAAACTTCAGATAAAAGTACATTAAAGGACTTATCATTTCTAAGATTTCATCCTAAAACAAACAATATCATCATTGGATTTATGCTTAACTATCAAAGACTAAAAAAAAAACAAAATAAATTTTTTAATAGAATAAAATATATTTATGACAGGTATTATCATGCGCATGCATACACCCCTACATTTAAAACTTGCATTGTCCTCAATGTAAGATAAATATAGAAAAAAGGTTAAGGAACAACACTACCAGGCGCGGAGTTGATCAAGTTCCTGCTGGTGAGACTTTAGTTGTGTGGCTGTGTAGGTTGTTGTAACATCCCGCCTTAGCAGCGATGTTACTGGCATGAGACAAACTAACCCATCTCCATAAGCCCCTGATTCTGGAAAATTTTCGGCATGATTATTCGTAACACATTCACTCTGGCCTATAGACAACATCCATGTCACACCCGTCCCCTTAGGTAGGGTAGGGGTGAGACGGAGAACTGAAACTGGCAGAGTTTCCCCTGTAATATGGACTAATCCTCCAAATACAAGGAAAAATCTAAACTGAAAATAAAATATCATCATAAAACTAGGATCTCCATGATCCAACTCAACATAATATCCATAAAGGAAACACAATAACCTCAGAATCAATTAAAGGCTCAATGCCTATAACCACATAACAAATTCTCCCAAGAAAAACATATCTAGAAATACAGTCTCAAAACATAATAAAGACACTCTACTGTTGGCACAACCTTTCTCTACTGGCAGAAAATGATGACGAAACAGCAGATGGAAAGGATAATCTACTAAACTGCTGAACCTGAAATGTTAAGGAAATGGGTAAGCTCACGCTTAGTGCAATGGATCACAGCTTAGTGCCGTGGATAATCAAGTAACAAAGTGGATCGAACAAGTCTTTCATAATATAAATAAATACATAAGCTGTAAATCGATATCTCAAACATTTACTTGAAATCGTAAATCTCATTCCTCATAAAACTCAAATCATAAATCTCATTTCTCATAAAGCTCATACTGTTCAAAAATACTCTGTAATGATAAATCTGTTTGTTCATCTATATGCACAACCTCATGACAATATGGCAAAGCTGGTAACATGGGGCTTCCCCACGGCAAAACTGGCATCCGGAGCAAACTGGCAACGTGAGACCTTATCTCACGGCAATAACTGGCAACATGAGACCTTATCTCATGGCAATAATCTGGCACATATAAGTACACGGGGTGCATCCTAACATAAAAATCATTTCCAAAATCCATGCTCATATATCTCAAATCATGCAAGTTTCTCATATATTCACAAACACATGATTTCAACATCCATATTCGATCCATACCTTATAGCAAAATATATAACTTTCTGAAAACAAACTCATTTAATGCATTACCTTAAAATTCATTTAAGAAGACATACATACTATAACTTTTGAAAACACAATGTTACAGGTTTATCCCACGCATCTGGTGAGCTGACTACTGAGAAAGGAACTATGCAGGCAGGACGTCCCTGCTTATGGTATCACGATCACCTAAAGAGATAAAATAATTTACTATAAGGAACATAATCTTAATCTAGAAAATGTGATAGAACATGAAAGAAATGTGATTCGGTCGCTCTCGTAAACTTAACGAAATTAAGATTCGGAGGTCCGTTACTACTCGGAATGGTCTGAAATTCACGGAGGAGACTCGGGGGAAATCGGCACGGAGACACTGTCCGGCGCGTGGTGTCCACGCGCCGTTCACCCAAGCCGCGCGTGGGCCTCACGCGCCGCTACATAAGGCGCGCGTGAGCGCCACGCGCCGGTCGGATGGGGAAAAAATCCGACGGCCGTGCATTTCTCTCCTCCCTCTCCCGGATCTAATGCCGCTGACGGTTCGTCGATCGGAGTTCCGGATCAACGGGAAATCGAGAAAATCATAAAAATTTCTTACCGAGATCTCTTCAAAAATTTGAAGTTTCCCAAGATGAAACCACCACCAAAATGATCCTCTCAACGAGATCTACACTTTTCCTTAAGGACTCGGTCGGATTTGAACTACGGATCAGGACCGAAACTTCTCTTTTCTCTCTTTTCCTGTTCTCTTTTCTCTTTCTTTCTCTCTCCCTCACGTCTCTCTCTCTGACTCTTCTTATCTTTCTTTCTTTCTTATCTTTCTTTCTTTCTTATCTTTCTATCTTTCTTATCTTTCTATTATTTTTTTTTATTATAAAAGGAGAGGTGGCTACTGAGCGAAATTAGGGTGTGCATGTGTGCGTACAAAATATATACTTATATGTCAAAATTCGTTTGCCACCCTAAACTTGATCTGAACCGCATTTTAATTCCAACTTCCACAAACTTAATAATTTAATCCTTAATTTATTTGGGGTTTAGCAAACTCTCTCCCCTTAAAAGAATTTCGTCCTCGAAATTCACATACCAGATGATGGAAACAAATTAGGATATTTATTCTCATGTCTTCCTCACGCTCCCAAGTTGCTTCTGCCTTCGAGTGTTTACCCCATAGGACTTTTACCAATGGAATTGTCCTGTTTCTTAGCTGTCTCAATTCTCTAGCTAGAATTCCCACTGGTTCTTCAGCATATGTCAAGTCTTCTCTCAACTCAACTGGTTGCTCCTGCAAAATGTGGGAGGGATCTGATCTGTACTTTCTCAACATGGACACGTGGAAAACATTGTGAATATTTGACAATTCCTGTGGCAATGCTAATTTGTAGGCAACTGTTCAAATTCGCTCCACGATCTCATATGGCCCAATAAACCGAGGACTCAACTTCCCTTTCTTGCCAAATCTCATGACACTCTTCCAAGGAGAATCTTCAAAAATATTCGTGTCTCCCACCTGATACTCGATGTCCTTCCTTTTTAGATCTGCGTATTTTTCTGTCTATCTTGGGCTGTCTTCAACTTTGATCTGATCACTTCTATCTTATCAACAGTAATCTGAACAATCTCAGGACCTAAGAGTTTCCTCTCACCTGCTTCATTCATCCCAACATATAGGAGTTCTACATTTCCTTCCATATAATGCCTCATAAGGTGCCATGCCCAAACTAGCATGGTAACTATTATTGTAAGCAAACTCCATCAAAGTAGATGTTGATCCCAACTCCTTTAAAATTCCATAACACAAGCTCTCAACATATCTTCTAAAGTCTGAATGGTTCTCTCTGACTGCCCATCTGTCTGAGGATGAAAAGAAGTACTGAACTTCACTTTAGTACCCAAAGCCTCTTGTAGACTTGGCCAGAATCTGGAAGTAAATCTCTGTCTGATACGATTGACACTGGAGTTCCATGAAGTCTCACTATCTCATCAACATAGAGCTTTGCTAATTTATTCAAAGAATAATCTACTCTGATAGGTAGAAAATGAGCTGATTTAGTCAA
>SKCR01013473.1:0-11570 GCA_019454045.1 Zanthoxylum bungeanum
AGGTCCGCGATCAACTTCAGTTCGAGCACTCTATATGCCAAAACAACCAATAAAAACACACGAATAATACATCACGAATTACAAACTCATAAAGTATACACAACTTTTATGGTTTACAACACAAGACTCAAAGAAAATGCAAATGACGACTCGAATGTCTGGACCAACCCAAAAATACAACTGTGGCACGTGGATCCCAATCTGGTACTGCTCCTGCTATTCTTGCGAACTACCTGAAATGTTTGGGGGAAGAGGGGAATGAGCTTAAAAAGCTCAGCAAGTAAGCACTCATTCTCTCAACAAGACCTCACCAACAAAATAAGATTATATAATAAATATAAATATATATATATGAAAATATATATAATTATATATATAACAACTAACTCAGACAAAACATACTCACAACAGCACATCTCAATCAATCAAGGTTTGCTATCCGGATTCGGTATAATAATGGATTGAAACCAATGGGAGAGTACCTCATCACAACTCCCAAGGTTTCCCTCTCTATCAAAACCAATGAGAGAGTATCTCATCACGACTCCCAAGGGTTACCACCAACTCGCCACCAATGGAAGAGTGTCTCATCACTACTTCCAAGGTTTATCAATATCTCAAACCACCTGATGTCTCATCACATCTATCTCCAACCATTATCATACTAAATCCGGTAGCATAACAATAATCTCATACATCATCCAATACAACACATCTCATCTCATTTCATCCATCAACTTATCTCAATATCACATAATACTCAATATTTCATTCATAGTATGAATATACAATTTATATCTCAAATTAGTATTCATCATTATGTTCTCAAGTTACCGATTTCTTAATCAATTTCCAACGAACACATATAATATATATGTATATATATATATATATATATTTATATTATAATACAATATATGAAAATAGCATATAATGTCATCACAACAATCATCCCTCAACAATACAAACATCCATCAAACATAGCTGCCACTCCGGGTCTAGTATAACAGAGGTCTAAAATATACTCAATGAGGAAGCCCCCGTACTCCCCCATATCAAAACCAATGGAAGAGTCCTCAATGACAACTTCCAAGGTTTCCAACCATATCAACTCGTAAAATGTGAGTAAAATATACTCAGAGGAAGCCCCCGTACTCCCCCATATCAAAACCAGTAGGAGTGTACCTCAATGACAACTCCCAAGGTTTTCTATCATCTCATCACATCTGATGTATCATCACATCTCATCTCATCTCAAATCCGACCACTATTACACCAAACCCGGCAGCATATCACAACAACACACATCATCCACACAATCACGTCTCACATCCAATCCACAAATCTCATCTCAATCAATCATGATTTCATATTATCATGCTTTCAATATCTCAATATAATATCTCACAAATATGAAAATATATATATAACAATATATATATATATATATATGATAATGCCAATATATATTTATATATATATTTACCAACTCACACAACAACCATCAATCATCAAACAAATGTTAAGAGAATCACCACAGAGTGTACTTACCTCTATCCATGCAAAAGCCCTTAATCCTCGCTAAAAATCTGAAAAATGTAAAATTACGATCAGGTCCCTCAATTTATCCAAAATTACGATTTTACCCATAAACTTTCCCGATACGCCCAAATAGTCCTAAGATTCTTAAATATTACTATTTAATCCCTAATTAACAGGTTTTACAGTTTTACCCTCTTAATTATGCAAATTTACAATTATATCCAAAACTTTCCAATTCTATCATTTACACCCCCAAAACGGTAATAATTACATACCGAGCTCCAACGATCTCCAAATCTCTCAAAGAAAGATCCAATGGTCAGTGAACCTCTCAAGGATCACAGCGACGGCTTCGGAACTTGCTGATACGCTTAACGAGGAAAGTGGGCCCCACAACGAAGATCGGGCCCCACAACTAAAAAGCGGGCCCCACCACCAGAAACTTTCAACGGTGAAAAAAATATACCAAAATGCTCGTATAATCGAGAGCAACAATCTGATGCGATCGGATCGCCGATCCAACGGTCGGATCTCAAGTTCCAGTACAAATCCCGAATTACCGGTAGATATAAAACGGAAAACAACCCAAACGATGTCGGATCAGGAAGTGACCACCGGCGTTGGAAAGATCTCGGCCTGAAAAGTGCCCACTCGCCGGAGGTGACGTCATAAGTGATCGGAGGTGACCGGAAAATGCAGAAAAGCCGGCGAAGAATCGCTCACTTCCGGCGGAGAGTGGCGGCGCGTCCGCGTCCTATGACGTCGATCTTGGTGGCGCTGGAAAGCTTACGGCGGCAGCTTTCTGATGGTCCGGCGCGTGGTGGCTGATGGACGGCGGTGAAGCGGCGGCAATTTGAAGTTTCAGTTGTGAGAGAGTGAGAGAAGAGAGAGAAGAGAAAGAAAAATTAGGAGAGAGAGAAAGAAATTGAAAATGAAATCCTCATCATCCCCCCACACGTTTTTCTTTTATAGCCAAACAATTTTTTTTTTTTTTTTTTTTTAAAGGTATTACAAATTTAGTGAAACGTTGCAGCTCCACATGGAAAGATGGGTATCTTTCCTCATTGGCGTGACATATGAATCTTTGAATATCCTTGTTAATTGAGTTTCAGATTGATTCTCTTAGTAATGGTGTTTATATTGTATCAATCGTGATTTGTTTGCTTTTTAAAATAACTTAATGCAGTTGGTGTCACCTCATTATTCACACTGTTATTTAGGAACAAAAAATAAAAATAAAAAGAGTTAATTAGAACAAAATATAATATAAAAGGGAAGGAAAAAATTTCTTTCCACCAATTGTGATGCTTAAGATTTGAAAACAGATTCACTGTAATTTTGCTCGAGACTTAAGAGGTCCTAATAATGACTTTCCCAAATTATTTTTGGCTGTAAAGCGAGAAAAAAAATATAGGTGGTGTTTTTAGAATGAAAAAGCTATGTGTACAATCAACCGTACAGTCAATTAATTAATTTAGTTTTTGCTTTTTTTATATATTTTTTAAATACACATGATTATATAATTAATTTACAATTTATTGTGCGTATATCATTATTGTTCTTAGAGAGTCGAGATATTTAAGGGGTTGCTAATACAAAATTCGATAGTCTACTGAATGATAATGAAGTTGAAAGATTGTTAATATTAGGCTTAAATTAAATATGAATTTTGAATGCCAATTTATTTGTGAAGTGCATTTTTAAATTATATATGTTTATAATTCACTTGGATACTATATGAAATTTGTATGGATAATATTACAGTTCCATTTCCGGAATCGGAATTGGAACCGGAATCGGTCGGAATCAGAACCGTGACCGGTTCCAACTTCCGTTACTTCATTGCTTTTACTTTTTTAATGTTTTATTTTTCATATTAATTCAACTTGTTCATATTTTACAATTTCGTTACAACAAGTTCTAATTTAATTTAGAAAAGATTTCAGAATTACCCAATCCATGTGAAAACGATAAATCCATACTTTCTTTAATATACTATCTCTTGATTTGTACACTTGTGATCACTAAAACTTAGAGTCAACTTAGACACATTAATATTTGGCAACATAACATATCCTTTCACTTATAACATTCACCTTTAGAGTTAATTCAGATACATTAACATTTCACTACAAAATTAAAACATACCGTTTCAATTGTGTTAGAGATTTAGTTGAAAAATCTTTGTATTTCTATCTAAATATAATTACAATGTAACAGACTTCTTATAGGCAATACAAGGAAATCTAAATAGGAAAGGAAAATCTAAATATGTATACAAATAATGGAATAATGTTCCCTTGATGTAGCAGAGTAAATGAAGAAGAGCATCATTGTGAGCAGGGTGGGGCAGATATTGTCACGACCCCCTCCCTAGAGCGGGCCCAACCCTAGAAAGAGGTTCGTAGACTTCTTTAGCTCGAGCATTCTATATGACAATCAACCACTCAAATGCACACAAATATTACATCACTTATTACAAATCCAAACAGTATACACAACTGTTGTGGTTTACAACACAATATTAAAGAAATAAATACAATAAGTGACACAAATGTCTGGTCCAACCCGAATATACAACTGTGGCACGTGGATCCAAATCTGGTACTGCTACTACTGAAGAGACGGACTACCTGAAATGTTAGGGGAAATGGGGGTGAGCTTAAAAAGCTCAGCAAGTAAACACTCATTCTCTCAACATGACCTCACCAACAAAATAGGGTTATATATATATATATATATATTATATGTATATATATATATATATATTATATGTATATATATATATATATATATATATATATATATATTATATATATATATATATATATATATATATATATATATGTGGAAGCCCCCGTACTCCCCCATATCAAAACCAATGGAAAAGTCCTCAATGACAACTTCCAAGGTTTCCAACCATATCAACTCGTAAAATGTGAGTAAAATGTACTCAATGAGGAAGCCCCCGTACTCCCCCATATCATCTCATCTGATGTATCATCACATCTCATCTCATCTGATGTATCATCACATCTCATCTCAAATCCGACCACTATTATACCAAACCCGGCAGCATATCACAACAACACACATCATCCAATACAATCACATCTCGCATCCAATCCAATCAAACTCATCTCAACAATCATGATTTCATATTATCATGCTTTCAATATCTCAATATTATATCTCCACAATATATATATATATATATAATATATATATATATAATATACCATTATATTTATATATACCGACTCTCACAACAATCATCAAACATCAAACAATTATGTTAAGAGAATCACCACAGAGTGTACTTACCTCGATTCACGCAAAAGTCAATAACGATTATCAGCCCGAAATTCCAAACAACTAAGCTGAGAAGAAAAACAGCAACGAACGGCTCTGGAACTAATTAGAATGCTCAGCGAGGCAAGCGGGCCCCACAACAAAGATCGGGCCCCACCACCAAAAAACGGACCCCACAACCAAATACTTTCTACGGCGAATATATATATCAAAACACTCGAAATTTCGAGAGCAATAATCTGATGCGATCGGATCGTCGATCCAACGGTCGGATCTCAACTTCCAATACAAATCCCGAATTACCGGTAGCTAAAACACGGAAAACAACCCAAACGATGTCGGATCGGGAAGTGACCACTGGCGTTGGAAAGGTATCGGCCTGAAAAGTGCTCACTCGCCGGAGGTGGTGGTCAGAAGTGACCGGAGACGGCCGAAAATTGCAGAAGAAGCTGCGACGTGGCGTCCTGGTCTGGAGGCGCGTGGAGGCGCGTCCGGCGGCCTTTGGACTCGATCTTGGCGGCGACGGAAAGCTTACGGCGGCAGCTACACGATAGTCCGCGCGTGGGTGAAGAGGATCGACGATGACACGGTAGCGAAGCTTCGAAGTTTTGGCGAGGAAGAAGAAAGAAATATGAGAGAGAAAAGGAAATTATTGCTTCTGCTTTCTATTTTTTTTTTTTAATAATAAACTTCGATGACTTCTTCTCCCTCTAATACGCAAATGCCCGTCACTTAAATAAGCATCAAAACAATGATTCATAATATTTTAATATTATTATTTTTTTTTGTTTGCTAGCAATCATACACCCAATCTTCACAGATATAAACTGGCTAACAACATGAACTGCATAGGCAATATCAGGCCGAATAACTGTAAAATAAACCAAGCTTCCAACATGCTGATAATAAAGAGTAACATCAGGAAGAGGGGTACCATCGGTGACATCAAGTTTAATTTGAGGATCTAGAATGGTAGAGGTGGTCTTGCTATCGGTCAACCACGTTCGAGCCAGTAAATCAGAAGCGTACTTAGCTTGAGATAAATATTAGCCAGTCTGATAAGAGAGTACCTCAAGACCAAGAATGTAACTAAGATTACCAAGGTCTTTTATCTCAAAATATTACTGAAGAGAGGTCTTAACTTCAGAGATACCATGCAGATCATCCCCTATGATAACTTTGATACTACTTGAGCGATACGTGTGCTTGCGTAAGGTGTGAAAATCGCGATCAATATGCTGGGGGTTGATTCTGTTATAATGAAAAAGAATTCCATAGATCATGCAGATGCATTGATAAATTTTTAGTTAGAAAAACCTATAATAAAACTTAATTCACCACAAGGGCAACTTTTTCTCCACCACTAATTCTTTAGTGCAACGGAAACATGAGTGAGAGTGACTTGATACCACAAATTTATGTAATTTGAGTATCGATTAATCAGGATTTAATCGTATATCGCTACTTGAGTTATTTTATTTTACCGATTTTGGTTGCTTTCAATTTATGTCGATTTTCTAATGGTTTTGACTGATTAATTGACCGACTTTTGAATTTTCAAAAAAAAAAACCGATTTCAAATTTTAGTTTATTTCTCAAATTTTTAATATTGTTTTGATATTTTGATTGATGATTTTATGAAAGAAAAAAGGTGGACTAGTTAGAAATGAAAAATATAGTGATAATATGTTTCGATTTAAATGAATTGTTATTAGGATATTGACTCCAATATCCATAATTTATTATATTTTCTTAAAAGAAATAATATTTTATATTTATATAAAGAAAATCCTTATTCATATTGAATTGACTAAAAATTCTTAGTATATTTAGCATTTTCCATTAGAAATGAATTTTTTTTAGTTATTTTTGAAAGATCTTGAGAGATGAATTTTAATTTTTTTTTATTCTCAACAATGCAAAATATGATATCAACCTTCCCTGATTAATTTTTTTTATTAATCCTCAATTATTTCTATTAAAATAAAATCACGTTAAACTGCCCAATCACCTATTGATAAATATAGGACATATGTAATTCAATGTATCATAACGTAATATATTCGTTGTATTTTAAAAAAAAAATTGACCTACTTTGTTCATGCAAATCCTAGGCTGCTTATCCTCACATATTTAAATTAGAAGAAAAATAAAAACAAAAACAAAATACTTAGATTTACCCTTTTAGAACTAAGTTTTTTACTTGTACAATGTTTGATAATTTTTATGGATTGCGACTTCAAATGGAAAATCAACAAAATCATTACCGGAATTACTTCTAATAGGTAAATGATTTTTTCTTTAGTCAATTACCTCGCCAGCTTTAAACTCAGAATAGTAATAATCCTTCAACAACTAATTATAACTGTAGGAAAAATGAGCATAACCTCCTCATGTTTACAAAATCCTATGCTGTTATACTGAAACCCCATGCTTTTATAATAAAACCCTCTAACAGTAGGGTTATAGAAAATCATTAAATTCCGAATCTTGATCAAGATCCCATTCTATTTGATCTGAGATTCATGATAATTTTTCATCTCCAATGAAAATTTTAATCTAGATTCGGACTGATATATCATACGGAATAAAAATTCGGGCCAGAACTCGAGGCTATTCTTTTTCTCTAATCCCATTTTGGAAATCTCAAATCCTGATCGAAATATAGGATCTCACACTATTTGGTCCAAAATTCATTACTATTTTTCATCTCAATTCAAAATATACGATTTCTTCATCTCGAATAGTAATCGGGATAGGACAAGGTGAAACTTGATTGAAAGGAGACGTCCCAATTACCATACCTACCATATAGCTTTACTGAGAGAGTATTTTTGGAAGACATGAGAGGTTTTGTTTAGTTTTCGAATATCAGAAACATTTCAATTAGTTGTGAAGCATTAGGGGTTGAAAAAATGGAACATTATTGGGAGATTGAGAGATCACGAGCTTTACTAGAAAATACACCCCAAATTTGGGAGCAACAATCCAGTTTTCTGAGGCCTGTTGTCCAGCCTAACAATTATCACTGGATGCCAGAACCAAGCAATACCACATTTGCTAAACAAAACGCAACGGGGAGATGTGACATATGTAATAGTAACCACCCTAGAGATTATTGCGATTACAACTATCATCCAGGGTGGCAGAGTTATCAAGATCCTTCATGGTATGATGAGTCATCACATTTCACAGAACCACATTTTTCATCTTATCCACCACCCTTCTACAATGATCTTCATCAACAATCAGAAGAAGATCAGATGATTGACATGCTCAAATATGTGTTCAAGAAACGAGATGAAAAGTTGGATACAATGCTTGAAACATTCCAGAATCAACTCGAAAGTGTTCAGAGTCAAACAGAATCCATACAGAGAATGACATATCAGATCAGACAATTAACAGAAAACCAGAACTTCATACCTCAAGAAGAATTATCAGATGAAACTGACAAAGCTTTCGAGTACCCAGAGATCTACAATGACACCTTAACAGAGGAGGAGGCTGAGCAGTATCAACAACCAGAGGTATCAGTTCAGGAGCCCGAACCAGCAAAGTCTCAATTTGACTTTTATTATTCAGATTCTGACGAAGATGAAGTTGATCTTTTTGTACCAACTACTCCAACAACGGAGGATCAAACTTTCAATCCTCAAAATGAAGATCTTGGAGCATGCTTTACCATGATGTTTGAAGAAGATCTATCTGGACCATCCATTCCAGTCATATTAGAGGATGAAGACTTAAAATCTGACATTTCTTTTCATCCTCAGGTTGAAAATTTTTGAAACATGTATTTCACAGATGACAGATAAATAGCTGAATATGGAAATTTTAAAATACATCTGTGAAGGGAAGGTGGAGCAAGAAACAGAGCAAATGGAGGAACAAATGTTTGACCTTAATAAAGATCCAGAGCATTCAGGAGAAACATCGCTGTTTTGGGGAGTAAAAATTAAAGATATCAACCAGAAGCTTGACAGAATGGAATTTCCATTCCAAGTCAAGCATCATACGAGACCTCCTGATTTTCTTTCTTTCTTTGCAGGAACCACTGGAGTAACAAGAAGAAAAAAGGTGGCACGAGCACTGAATGAGACAAATCTCTTTTTTCCACTTTACCGTTGGAAGAGACCCTTCAAAAGCAACGTTCACGGGATTGTCTTTAATGGGAAATCCAAAACAACATTGAAACCTCCTTAACAGATGAATTTCAGTCACGTCTGGCTGAAGATGAAAAATTTAGCACTAGCAGGGAGACAACCCATGCAATTGTTGTAATTTGTTTTCATATTTTGTGTGAACTTTTTAATTTTGTGTGTTATTTTTGTAGGGAAAAGCACAAACGAAGCATTTTAAGACAGAAGGAATTGTGTTTGGCAATCAAAGATGAGAAATAATTCATTAGCGATGGCTGAATAAGGAATGAAATCTTGAGACACATCCTAATGAATTTATACTAAGTGAGTGGCGTATTGCGTACACAATTCTGTTGCCTTAATTATTGCTTTGATTCGCTTTTCTATTGTAATTATCTTTATTTTCGTAGACAGGATCCAGACTTTTTGACCTTTCACGATCTCTTTTGTTGTTTAACTAACAATCGTCCTTTGGAAGATATTAGTGCTATTATTACTCACCCTTTTTCAGGTACTATAAATTCAGCCCGTCATTGCACTTTTGAAGGCATCCCGAGTTGAAAAAGAAATACAAAAAAAAAAATTGGAAGCCACTTCAAGAAGACGAGTTGAAAACATCTGTGTGTTTTGCGGTAGTAGTGTTGGTACTAAGCCACAATACATAGAAGCAGCACAGGAATTGGGTCGAGTCTTAGCTGCAAGGAATATGCACTTAATATATGGCGGATGAAATCTTGGACTTATGGGGATCGTTTCAAAGGTTGTACAGGAAGGAGACAGTCATGTTTTGGGAATCATCCCAAAAACCTTGGCAGAGGCAAATCTTATTGGATCATCAAACGGAGAGGAACTGATCGTGCCAGGTATGTCTGAACGACTGGTAGAAATGATTAACCGTGCTGATGCTTTTATCGCTTTGCCAGGTGGCTTGGGTACATTGGAGGAAATTTTTATAGTTATATCTTGGGCGAACCTGAACATACACCAGAAACCGCTTGGACTGTTTAATGTTGATGGATTTTATGATTTTCTTTGTGTGTTTCTTGATGATGCCTGAAGAAATGGGTTCGTGTCAAAACCTATAAAAGAACTCCTCTTCACTGCCAGAACTGCTCTGGATCTAATAGACCAACTCATAGCCTATGAACCACAAGTTGACCCTATCCTTTCAAAAATAAATTGGTTTGAGGACGATCGTGGTAAGAGGCGTAGAAATAATCCGGATCTTAACCTTTAATTTCCTGTAGATTTCAGCTAACCAGGTACGACCTTCTTAACTCTCCTTTTACTGTTTAAGACATTGGGGACAATGTCTCATTTAGGTTTGGGGGAGGGAATTAGTTGATAAGTACCTTATTTTTAGTTTGTGTGTTGTTTTTATTTTTAGTCCAAAATTTTTCGAAAAATACAAAAAAATTGGAAAATTTTCAAAAATTACAAAAATATTTTGTGTTTTTTGTTTTTATTTTGACTAAAAAGGTGAAATTGGTAAAAGATAGCCGAGTAAGGAGTTTCCACTCCTGAGACGTATCTCAAGCCTATTTCGAAACAAGTTAATTTTTGTTTATTTTATTTTGAATTATTTAGTTTGTGAATTCTCCATAAAACGACTAAAGGAATCTTCATATGTTCAGTTAGCAGATTTATCAATGAGGGGTTATTTAGGGGGTGAATCCGTAACGCAGCGGAAGCGTGAAAATCCTATTTTCAGATTTCAAAACTTTTTCTCGGATAAATTAAATAAACATATTTTTTATATTCCAATAATCAAATTATGAAAATAAATTCAATAAAATAATTTTAAGTGAATTTACCGAAATACCCTTGCTTTGTATTTTTGTCCGTTTTAGTCCGAAATTGATCCAATCAATTTTGAATTATTCTAAATCATTTCTAAGATGAACTTATGATGTTCAAAACATCAAAACACCAAGCAACCAAAATCCCCAATTTTCCGTATCTTGGCCGAATGCACCATTTGGTGCCCAAGTTGACCATTTGGTCATTTCATGCTTCAAAACTCATCCAAATGAAATCCAATCAACATGAAACTTTGAATGCATCATATACAACACCCAAATGCTCAACATATATGAAAACCCCCAAATTTGGAATTAGTTAGAAACCCTAATTTTTCAATTTCCACAAATTGGACAAATTAGGCTAATTACTTAAATCAAATGTTTCAATCATCAATCTTTCATCCAATTCAAGTCTCAACACAATGAAACACTCAAGATCAAATCTAGGTCATTTAAGAGTGGGTCAAAAACTCTAGAATAGCAACATGGTTTCCAAAACCTTAAAAGAATGTTTACAACTACACTAGTTACATACTTCCATCATCATACATGCTTTACAATTTCACCAAAGCTTCCATCAACAAAAACCACAAAGAACAAAGAAAGAAATAACCTAAAGATATCATATATTGAAGCCTAGATCCTAAGGAACAATTTCCTTACTAATAGTAAGTTTGAAAAACTTACTAAAATCAAGATTCCTTTGGATTTTCTTTCTTTCACAAGCTTTCTTTAAGTTCCTTCAATGGTGTTTTGCTTTTGTGAAATGTGT
>SKCR01013474.1:0-11557 GCA_019454045.1 Zanthoxylum bungeanum
AACTAACCATGAGGGTACAGGACCAAGAAGTAACATTCAATGTTTTTAAGGCCATGAATTTCCCAGATGATGAAAAGAAGGAGGAATGTTTCAAATTTGATGTGATACACAGTACCATTCAAAACTCCAATGCTATGCAAAGATCTACTGACAAACTTAAAATATGTCAATTGCCTGTGGAGCCTAAAGATAAAGCTTCTTTTGTACTGAAGAAGCCAATTCTTGCACTACAAGCAACATAAGAGAAAAAGTTCCACCATCTCAACGAATTGGAGGAATTTCACAATTAGCCTTTTGAGGATGCCAAATTGTACAAAGAAAAGAGCAAGAAAAGACATGATGAGAAATTAGTGCGCATAAACTGAACCAGGGCAGAAGGTACTGTTAAACAAATCAAAGGTGAAATTCTTCCCATGGAAGCCAAAATCACGGTGGTCAGGTCCATTTGTGATCACCAAGTTTTACCAATAGAGCCGTTGAGATACATGATCCTGACTCCAACAAGACTTTCAAGGTTAAAAACAAGCGTGTCAAGCACTACTGGGGAGAATCATTTGAGCGACAAAAAGAAAGTGTTACACTATCAGATCCGGCTTAACGTTCGAGAAGTCAAGTCTGGCTGACGACTCTAAACTTAGCGCTAGCAGGGAGGCAACCCATGCAATTTTTATATATATTGTGATCTGGTGTGTTTTATTTTTGTGTGTTTAATATTTGCAGGTTTAGTCATTTCACGATGGAAGAAGCTCTCGCAAATCTTCACAAGCAATTTCCTTCTCTCCCTCAAAACTCTCTGATGAAAGTCTACAAAGCTCGCTTGGAACAGATGAGATTACTACAATCCATGGTGTTCCTAATGACATTCATTGGGTAATTGAAGCACGAGTCCGATTGGCAGGTGAGTCTTCTGACTTTTTTATTTCACATCTGCCTGGTTTTGGAAGAAACACCTATGCAAAGAAACGTAGAGCTAAACAAATAGGTGTTTGTTACAAATGTGCACGCTGGAATTGCAATACTCGTTGTCGTTCTTTAGGAATGAAGTCTGATAATCGCGAAGACAAAATTAAATTCATTAGGGATGGCTTGAGTAAGGAGTCTTTAGATGATATATCTTCAACTCTTGAGACGCATCCTAGTGTATATGTTCACATAGCCATTCGAAAATTACATACATAATTCCAAAAAGAAAGACAACAAATAAGTCTTGGGAATCTAACTCAAAAAGACCATGTTTGCCAGTTTATAAGAAAATTGGATGGGAAGCTTGTCCCTGACGCATAGACGTCAATCAAGCCGTTACTTTGCTTGTAAATATATATCTCTTGTCTTTTCTTAATAATTGTAATTTGTTTTGTTGTTTTCTTTTATTTTCTCCGACATGATCCAGACCTTTTTGACTATCACGATATTATTTCGCTACTAATCGTCCTCTGGAAGATACTTGTGCTATTTTTACTCACCCTTTTCAGGTACTATAAATTCAGCCCGTCATTGCACTTTTGAAGGCATCCAGAGTTGAGAAAGAAATACATAAAAAATGGAAGCCACTTCAAGAAGACGAATTGAGAACATCTATTGTTTTGCGGTAGTTGTGTTGTGGTGTTAAGCCACAATACGTAGAAGCAGCACAAGAATTGGGTCGAGTCTTAGCTGCAAGGATATGCACTTAGTATATGGCGGAGGCAATCTTGGACTTATGGGGATCGTTTCAAAGGCCGTACAAGAAGGATGAGGCAGTCCCATTTTGGGAATCATTCCAAAACCTTGGCAGAGGCAAATCTTATTGAACCATCAACGGAGAGGAACTGATCGTGCCAGGTATGTCTGAACGACTGGTAGAAATGATTAACAGTGCTGATGGTTTTATTGCTTTGCCAGGTGTTGGGGTACATTGGAGGAAATTTTTATTGTGCTATCTTTGGCGAACCTGAACATACACCAGAACCCATTGGGGCTGTTTAACGTTGATGGATTTTATGATTTTCTTTGTGTATTTCTTGATGATGCCCGAGAAATGGTTCGTGTCAAAACCTTTGAAAGAACTCCTCTTCACTGCCAGAACTCGCTCCGGATCTAATTGACCAAATCTTAGCCTATGAACCACAAATTGACCCTATCATTTCAAAGATAAATTGGTCTGAGGACGATCGTGGTAAAGGCTTCGGATTAATCTAGATCTTAACCTTTAATTTTCTGTAGAATTTCAGCTAACCATGTACTATCTTCTACACTCTTCTTCCTTTTTAAGACATTGGGGACAATGTCTCATTTAGGTTTGGGGGAGGGAATTAGTTGATCAGTACCTTGTTTTTAGTTTGTGTGTTGTTTTTATTTTAATAATCCAAAATTTTTTGAAAAATACAAAAAAATTGAAAATTTTTCAAAAATTACAAAATATTTTGCGTTTTTGTGTTTTTTTTTGACTAAAAGGGTGAAATTGGTAAGAGATAGCTGAGTAAGGAGTTTCCACTCCTGAGACGTATCTCAAGCCTATTTTCGAAATAAGTTAATTTTTGTTTATTTCCTTTTGAATTATTTAATTTCTGAATTCTCCATAAAACACTAAATTGGATCTTCATATGCTCAGTTGACAGGTAAATTATCAATATATATAGTAACATATGGACATGAGCTAAAATGAAAAGTTTGTAATATTCAGTGCTCTAGTTTAATTAGAGGAAGCATCTCAAAAAGCAATGGAGTAAAAAAAAAAAAACGTCTGAGATCCGAGTTATTAAGTCTGTAAGGGTTTTAAAACACCTAGTGCCTTAAAACCAACTGTTTTGGGAGTCACTGGCCCAAAGCTCGTTACATGGATCAAAGATGCTGCAAAAATATATATATGAGTTTGAGTAATTAAGTTCGTAGGGGTGTCTTAACACCTGGTGCCCTAAAGCCAACTGGTTTGGGAGCCACCGACCCAACACGCTACATAGATGGAAGATATTGTATATAAATAAAAAATAGAGAAAAATCAAAGAAAAAATCAGAAAAAATCAGAAAAATTATTCCATTGCTACAAAGGTGTGAAATTTGATAGAACTTTAGGACAAAAATATTACTCTCTTATCAACTGCACTTATGACTGTTGTGGTGGGGCAAAAATGAGTTGATTAATATTTTGTCGACTGTGTAATATGGAGAATGGTAAAAATAATCGGAGAATTTACTTATTCGGTAATTTAAAATGAAACAAACCAACTATTGATTTGGAGTAGAAGTTTCAACTGATTAGTCACTAACTTCTTTATTCTCTCTTTTCTCTTGTCTTTTTGCTTTTATCATTAGTTTCACTACCTTTTTAACTTTTGTAAAACGTTTGTGGGTATCGTTCCTGTAAGCCCTCATGAGACTATAACTCGTCACTAGGGACACCTAGGGGTTTAAAGGCTTGTTGCATATGCTAAATGCAACCGTGATCCCTACGAAAGTGGCTTAGTTTAATTTTAACTGTTTCTTGTATTTATTTTTGTTGTTTTCTCGAGGACTAGCAAATGTTAGGTTTGGGGGTGTGATGAGCGGAAAATATATCAATATTTACCGCCCCTTTTACTTAATATTTTGTTTAGTTTCTCTCGGTTTGATGAACGTTTTGATATGTTTTAGTTTATTTTGCAGATAAAATAATGTTGGGACTTAATGAAATCATTTAGGATGAAATATGGGTCAAATAAGGGCAATTATTGGACTTGATATTTTAATTTTGGAGATTGGAAACTTGAAAGGGTGTTTTTGAACGAAGTGCAGTTTTGGAATTCCAGTTTTGCGTATCTGTCGTATTTTGGGCATAACGTTTTACTCCGATATCAGATTGAGCTGATTGAAGTTCCAGATTAAAGAAGACTTAAAGATCTACACTACAGCTTGAAAGACAAAATAATTTCGAATTCTGACGATTTCATGCCTGAAATTGATGAACCATCCAGAATGTGTTGGGTGTAATTATTAAAGTCACTTTCAATCATTTTCAAAGCAAAAAATAAATTAATAAATAAATAATAAAAATATCAAATCATCACCAAACATGATAAGATATTAGTGGAGCATTTATAATGGATTGGGGGAGCAATTAGTGGAGCAATTAATAATTGATTTGGTGGATGATTTGATGGGGCAAAATTTTGCCTATAAATACAAGCCATTTCATTTGTAAAATTCATACTTTCTTCTAAGGAATTCCTTAAGAATACTAAGAAGATTGTATCTTGTTTGTTTATTTACAGCTTTCAGTAATAAATTCCGCTTTCACACTTTCTTTTCTTTACTTTTCAGTTTTTACTTTCCGCAATTTACTTTTACGCACAATACTTTTCTTTCTTTTCTTTAATTTTCAGTTTTTACTTTTCAGTAATTTACTTTCAGCAATTTACTTTTCAGCCAATTTACTTTTCAGCAATTTACTTTTCATTTTCAGCAATTACTACTTCGGCAATTTACTTTCAGTAATTTACTTTCAGCATTTAATTTTCAGTATTTAATTTCATCATTTCAGCATTTACTTTTAGCATTTACTTTTCATTATTTAATTTTCAGTATTTAATTTTCAGTATTTTACTTTATGTCTTTTTATTTTATTTAAGTTTTTTTCTACCAGTAAATGTGTCGTAACTAAGCCAGTTATCTGGGGTTGTGAGGAAATCCAATATCACCGGGTTATAAAGGGTTAGATTATAGCTTGGGTAATATAAAAAATTTATTTATTGAGTCTTAATCTTAATATGCTTTTTTCATTAACTGGCCATTAATAAAATTGAACTGGGATACTTAAAATGAACTAGACATAGGATTTTAAGTTTAAGACCTTAGACTCAATAGTCCACGATCTTCCTTGAGGATAGATAACCCTTTAATAGATTTCCTTACAGATATACATATACCTCTCGGGCGGGGGTAGCCATAATTGGAACTTAAACTTAATGAATCCAAATAATTTGGTTGACATAGACATATGGTTCAATTGGGTTAAACTGGTTATTTGTGTCTGACCATCGACAGAGGCTTACACATAATTTAGTGTTCCAGGTTAATAAATCAATATATTACCCAACTTTAAGATAACCACTTCATCTTTAAAATGATATGGAAGAAATCACAACCCTAGATAGTTTTTTAATATTGAATTTTCTTAAAACCCTCTTTTCGAATAATTTTATTTACTTGTTTTTAAATTTAGAATCGTCACCATTTCAAATCAATCAAACAACATGTTAGATACTAGTAATCATTTGACCTCATAAAATTAATAGATTAGATATTAAGTCCTCGTGGGATCGATATTTTTATACTACTTGAACGATACGTATGCTTGCGTTATACGCGTGTGTAAGCACCAGTCAAGTTTTTAGCAGCGTTGCTGGGGTTTATTTATCTTTCACTATTAGTTTTGGGGTTAGATACGTTACTTGTATCTAATTTCTTTTTACTTATTGTTTTTGTTTTCTTGTGTTTCAGGTTCTCAGAAACTACATGAGACGAACCAGAAGCTTTAAACTTCGACCGCTTGACCCAAAAATTGAAAGAACCATCAGACAGTTGAGAAGGGAAAGGCGAGAAGGCCAAGAAGCTTTAAGTCAACATGGACCTGAACCTTTGAACGTTGCTGAAAAAAAAAATTACTTTTCAGCATTTAATTTTCAGTATTTAATTTCAGCATTACTTTCCGTCATTTACTTTTCAGTATTTTACTTTATGTCTTTTATTTTATTTAAGTTTTTTTTTACTCTACTCCTAAATATATGTCGTACCTAAGCCGTTATCTGGGGTTGTGATGAAATCCAATATCACTGGTTTATAAGGTGTTTAAATTATAGTTTGGGTAATTTAAAGGTTTACTTATTAAGTCTTAAGCTTAATGCGTCTTGTTAATTGGCCACTAATAAGATTGATGTGGTAAATCTAAAATAAACTTGACAAAAGAATTTTAGGTTTCAGCCTTAGACATAATAGCCCACGATATCCTTGAGGATAATAACCCTTTAATAGATTTCCTTACAGGATAGACATATACCTGTCGGGCGGGGGTAGCCATAATTGGAACTTAAACTTAATTAATCCAGATAATTTGGTTGACATAGACATATGGTTCAATTGGGGTAAACTGGGTATTTGCGTCTGACCATCGACAGAGGCTTTTGCATAATTTGTGTTCCAGGTTAGTAAACCGATTTATTACACAAACATAAAATAACCACTTCATATTTAAAATGATATTGGAAGAAATCACAACCCTAGATAGTTTTTAATATTGAATTTTCTTAAAACCTACTTTCGAACAATTTTATTTACTTGTTTTTTAAATCTAGAATCGTCACCATTTCAAATCAATCAAACAACTTTTTAGATACTAGTAATCATTTGACCTCATAAAATTAATAGTGACCATTTCAAATTAATCGTGTGACATCAAAACATGCATTCAGATGATTCAGCAGTCAGTTCAGTTCGGGGGGAATGCAACTGAAGATCCCAATGCCCACATCAGTAACTTCCTGGAAGTTTGTGGCACTTTCAATTACAACCGAGAAGCTGAAGAAGCAATGAGACTGCGAGTTTTTCCATATTCCATGAAGGACAGAGCTAAAGCTTGTCTACATTCACTACCAGCAGGTTCCATAACAACTTGGAACACTTTAGCCACCAATTTCTTGCAAAGTATTTTCCACCAGCCAGAACCGGAAAACTGAGGAATGACATCACATCCTTTGTACAACAAGATTCAGAATCCCTCTCTCTGGAAGCTTGGGAAAGGTACAAATATTTGCTTCGGAAATGTCATCACCATGAAATTCCAAAATGGCTTCAAGTCCAAACATTCTATAATGGGCTTTCTAGAATAATGAGAACCACAATTGATGCTGCTGCTGCTGGAGGAGCTTTAATGGCAAAAGGAGAAGATCAAGCCTGAGACCTAATCGAAGAAATGGACAACAACAATTCCTTTTGGCCAACAGAAATGAGCATGATCCAAGAATTGCAGGAATTTATGAAAGTGGAGCCAATACAACAGTCAACGCCAAGCTAAATCAGATATGCAAATTCATGGAGACTCTTACCACTGGATCCACAAGTTCACCATATGGAGGAGCATCAGAGTTGAACCAACTTGAAGAAACGGTGAATTATGTCAATAATTTCAACAAACAGGGGAACAATCCATATTCCAACACCTACAACCCAAGGTGGAGGAATCATCTCAATTTCGCATGGAGCAACAATTCAGGGCAAATGAACAATCCACCACCCGGATTCCAACAACAGAACAAAAGCCATGAATAGGCAAATGAACCAGGAATAACAGAAATGTTGACCCACTTGAAAAAGATAGAAGCAAAACATGACTCTCAAGAAGCAAGGTATGATGCTATGTTTCAATCTCAAGCAGCAAGATATGATGCTATGTTTCAATCCCAAACAGCATTAATTCAAAGTCAATCAGCTTCTATTAAAGCACTGGAGAATCAAATTGGAAAACTGGCCAATGCTCAAAGTTACAGATCGCCAGGTACCCTTCCTAGCACACAGAGCCAAATCCAAGGAATATGGGAAGGAGCAATGTCATGCCATCATGTTAAAAAGAGGTACTGAAATCAACAAAGATGTTGGAATCAAGGCAACAACAATTGAAGATTTTCCAAAAGAAACAAAGCAACAGATGGAGGAAAAAGAAGCAAAGGAAAAAGAACAGATCACTCCAACTCCACATTTTCCTCAGCATCTTCAGAAGAATAAACTGGACAAGCAGTTTGCTCGATTCTTAGAGGTGTTCAAAAAGATGCATATCAACATTCCATTTGCAGAAGCATTGGAACAAATGCCCAGTTATGCCAAATTCATGAAAGACATTCTTTCATGAAAGCGGAGATTGGGAGATTATAAGACAGTAGCATTATAAGAAGAATGCAGCGCCATCATTCAGAGAAAACTTCCTCCAAAGTTGAAAGATCATGGAAGTTTAACTGTTCCTTGCACCATAGGAGAACATGACTTCAGTAAGGCTCTGTGTGATTTAGGTGCTAGTGTTAACTTGATGCCTTTTTCTATTTTCAGGAAATTACAGATTGGAGAAACAATTCCAACTTCAGTCTCACTACAACTTGCTGATAGAACGCTCGTATTTCCGAGAGGTGTAGTTGAAGATGTGCTGGTCAAGGTTGACAAATTCATTTTCCCAGCAGATTTTATTGTCCTTGATATGGAGGAAGACGCAGACGTGCCAATCATCCTCGGGAGACCATTATTGGCTACAGGTCGAACCATTATTGATGTACAAAAAGGAGAACTAACCATGAGGGTACAAGACCAAGAAGAAACATTCAATGTTTTTAAGGCCATGAATTTCCCAGATGATGAACAGAATGAGGAATGTTTCAAATTTGATGTGATACACAGTACCATTCAAAACTCCAATGCAATGCAAAGATCTACTGACAAACTTAAAATATGTCAATTGCCTGTGGAGCGTAAAGATAAAGCTTCTTTTGTACTGAAGAAGCCAATTCTTGCACTACAAGAAACAAAAGAGAAAAAGTTCCACCATCTCAACGAATTGGAGGAATTTCACAATCAGCCTTTTGAGGATGCCAAATTGTACAAAGAAAAGGGCAAGAAAAGACATGATGAGAAATTAGTGCGCATACAACTGGAACCAGGGCAGAAGGTACTGTTAAACAAATCAAAGGTGAAATTCTTCCCATGGAAGCCAAAATCACGGTGGTCAGGTCCATTTGTGATCACCAAAGTTTTACCAAATAGTGCCGTTGAGATACATGATCCTGACTCCAACAAGACTTTCAAGGTTAAAAACAAGCGTGTCAAGCACTACTGGGGAGAATCATTTGAGCGACAAAAAGAAAGTGTTACACTATCAGATCCAGCTTAACGTTCGAGAAGTCAAGTCTGGCTGAGGACTCTAAACTTATCTCTAGAAGGGAGGCAACCCATGCAATTTTTGTATATATTGTGATCTGGTGTGTTTTATTTTTGTGTGTTTAATTTTTGCAGGTTTAGTCATTTCACGATGGAAGAAGCTCTCGCAAATCTTCACAAGCAATTTCCTTCTCTCCCACAAAAATCTCTAATGAAAGTCTACAAAGCTCGCTTGGAACAAATGAGACTACTGATGATCAAAGGTATTTCTAATGATATTCGTTGGGTAATTGAAGCACGAGTCCGATTGGAAGGTGAGTCTTCTGACTCTTTTATTTCACATCTGCCTGGTTTTGGAAGAAGCACCTATGCAAAGAAACGTAGAGCTAAACAAATAGGTGTTTGTTACAAATGTGTACGCTGGAATTGCAATACTCGTTGTCGTTCTTTAGGAATGGTGTCTGATAATCGCGAAGACAAAATTAAATTCATTAGGGATGGCTTGAGTAAGGAGTCTTTAGATGATATATCTTTAACTCTTGAGACGCATCCCAGTGGATATGTTCACATAGCCATTCGCAAATTACATACACAATTCCAAAAAGAAAGACAACAATTAAGTCTTGGGAATCTGACTCAAAAAGACCCTGTTTGCCAATTTATAAGAAAATTGGATGGGAAGCTTGTCCCTGACGCATAGACGTCAATCAATCCGTTACTTTTCTTGTAAATATTATATCTCTTTGTCTTTTCTTAATAATTGTGATTTGTTTTGTTGTTTTCTTTTATTTTCTTCCGACAGGATCCAGACCTTTTTGACTATCACGATATTATTTCGCTACTAATCGTCCTCTGGAAGATACTTGTGCTATTTTACTCACACTTTTCAGGTACTACTATATTCCAGCCCGTCATTGCACTTTTGAAGGCATCCAGAGTTGAGAAAGAAATACATATAAAAATGGAAGCCACTTCAAGAAGACGAGTTTAAAACATCTGTGTATTTTGCGGTAGTAGTGTTGGCGCCAAAAACTTGACCGGCGTAAACACACGCGCGTATAACGCAAGCGCACGTATCGTTCAAGTAGTATAAAATAATCGATCCCACGAGGACTTAATATCTAATCTATTAATTTTATGAGGTCAAATGATTACTAGTATCTAACAGGTTGTTTGATTGATTTGAAATGGTGACGATTCTAAATTTAAAAATAAGTAAATAAATTGTTCGAAAGTAGATTTTCAGAAAATTCAATATTAAAAACTATCTAGGGTTGTGATTTCTTCCAATATCATTTTAAAGATGAAGTGGTTATCTTAAAGTTGGGTAATATATTGATTTATTAACCTGGAACACTAAATTATGTGTAAGCCTCTGTCGATGGTCAGACACAAATACACAGTTTAACCCAATTGAACCATTTGTCTATGTCAACCAAATTATCTAGATTCATTAAGTTTTAGTTCCAATTATGGCTACCCCCGCCCGACAGGTATATGTCTATCCTATAAGGAAATCTATTAAAGGGTTATCTATCCTCAAGGAAGATCGTGGACTATTGAGTCTAAGGTCTTAAACTTAAAATCCCTATGTCTAGTTCATTTTAAGTTTCCCAGTTCAATTTTATTAATGGCCAATAATGAAAAAGCATTAAGATTAAGACTCAATAAATAAATCTTTATATTACCCAAGCTATAATCTAACCCCTTATAAACCGGTGATATTGGATTTCATCACAACTCCAGATAACTGGCTTAGTTACGACACATATTTACGGGTAGTAAAAAAAACTTAAATAAAATAAAAGACATAAAGTACAATACTGAAAATTAAATAATGAAAATTAAATACTGAAAAGTAAATGCTGAAAGTAAATGCTGAAATTAAATACTGAAAATTAAATGCTGAAAATAAATTACTGAAAGTAAATTGCTGAAAAGTAAATTGCTGAAAAGTAAAAACTGAAAATTAAAGAAAGAAAAGTACTGTGCGTAAAAGTAAATTGCGGAAAGTAAAAACTGAAAAGTAAAGAAAAGAAAGTGCGAAAGTGGAAATTAATTACTGAAAGCTGTAAATAAACAAACAAGATACAATCTTCTTAGTATTCTTAAGGAATTCCTTAGAAGAAAGTATGAATTTTACAAATGAAATGGCTTGGTATTTATAGGCAAAATGTTGCCTCCATCAAATCATCCACCAAATCAATTATTAATTGCTCCACTAATTGCTCCACCAAATCCATTATTAATTGCTCCACTAATCTCTTATCATGTTTGGTGATGATTTGATAATTTTTATTATTTATTATTTATTAATATTTATTTTTGCTTTGAAAATGATTGAAAGTGACTTTAATAATTACACACACACACTTCTGGATGGTTCATCAATTTCGGGCATGAAATCTTCAGAATTAGAAATTATTTTGTCTTTCAAAGCTGTATATCTTTAAGTCTTCTTTAATCTGGAACTTGAATCAGCTCAATCCGATATCGAGTAAGAAGTTATGCCCAAATACGACATATGCGCAAAAACTGGAATTTCCAAAACTGCACTTCGTTAAAAACGCCCTTTCAAGTTTCCAATCTCCAAATTAAAATATCAAGTCCAATAATTGCCCTTATTTGACCCATATTTCGTCCTAAATGATTTCATTAAGTCCCAATATTATTTTATCTGCAAAATAAA
>SKCR01013475.1:0-11509 GCA_019454045.1 Zanthoxylum bungeanum
TTAACATCTAATGATTTATTTAATTAAGTCCAATGGGCTTTTAATTAATTTCTATAAGGCGTGGACTTTTCATCAACTCGGGGTCAAACCGAACAACCAAAATCCAATCCGGGAGTTACCCCATAAGCCTTTAAATTAATTTGGCCCATTAAGCCCAATAAATAATAAGGTCCATTAAATCATAATTGGACCTTTTGGATTCGGTTTTGGGCTAATTGGATCCAACCATTTTGCCTAAACCCAACTTTGTTACAACAAAGCCCAAAAGCCCAATTACAACCGAAACAAGCCCAATTTTCCAAAATCAAGCCCAAATTAATTAACTTATAAAATCCAAATTTTCACAATTATTTAACTAAGTGTAATACACAATCAATTACCCAATAACATTTTAAAATATCAATTAGCCTATAAATCATGCACTTTACCAACCAAATAGTGTCCAACACAATTCAATTAAAATCAAACCCAATTAACATGCTTTCAAGTCTCGGCAATTAGGGGTTTTTCAATTCGATTCGGTTTCAATCCAATTGAGTCCACAATCATAATTTACCAATCAATTCAACTCATCCAATGAATCAAACAACAAAATCACAATGAATTTCATGTCTTTTAAAATCGGCCAAGCCACTTTAAAAGGGAAAAATGTTCCAAATCAAAATTCAATCCAATTGAACTTCAAAACAACATTAACCAATTGTTTTAAGTCATCCAATGATCAAACAAAACAAAATTACAAGACATTAGGTTCTTCCAATTTTCGGCCAAGCCTCCAATTTGGGGAAAAATGAATCCAATCCAATTTCATGAAATTGACCATACACAATCTCAATTAAACATGTTCTAAGCATACTTGAACATCCAATTCAATAAAACATGCTTAAACACATTTTGCCCAATTTCAAGTTCATATCCAACCTAAGAATTGGGGAAAATTGATCTAATCCAATTTTCTTGAATTGATCATGCACAACTTCAATTCAACCTCATTCAAGCATAATGCATCAAACAATTCAACCAAATCATGCCTAAATCGAGTTTACCCAAATTAAAGTTTTGACAAAAATTTGCAAATTGGGGAAAATCAATCCAATGATTCTTTTGTCAAATTGATTACATATATATCAAATTAGATCATATATAAGCATTATTGAACAATCAATTTGTCATAAACAAGCCAAAATCAAAAAGCCCCAAAATTTACTCAAGAACCCTAATTCGGTTTTCATGCATCCAAGCTCAAGATACCATTGTTGGAGTTCAATCATGTCCCAAAGATCACAAAACATGCATAAAACCACTATGAACACATCAAAGGAGGTGCGGAATATACTCACTTTGATTTTCGGTTTGATGAAAGAAGAACAAAGGTGCGTTTTTGGTGCTCCATCATGCTCGGTTTTGTCTCCAAAAACTGCAGGGGTTGCTCGGTTTGGATCATCTTTGTGCGTCCAAGATTCGGCCATGCAAGATCCATTGAAGCTCAAAGCTTCAAGCTTCCATGCTCACAAACTCACTTCCCTATCACCTTTGATCACTCCTAGAGTGTGCTAGCACTAAGTTTATGAAACAAAATCAAATCTTGCTTCTCCATTTTCGGCAGAAAACGCAACAACAAAAAAGAAGAAGAACGGTCCAAGACCGTGAAGAAGAGAGAAAGTTTGGCTCCATTTTTGTCTAAAACGTGAAGACCAAAAAAGACTAAGTGGGTCACCAAATCTTGTCACAAAATAAGACCAAAAACGTGAACAACCAAAAGCAAAATGAGTCACGTGATTGGCTATAATTTTTGCCAAAACCGTGAACCACACAAAGTCCAAGAGAGAGAAAATGATTTATATATACTTATATCTTTATTCCATTTACCAAGTAAATGAATAAAATATATATATACACAAGTCCCTATATTCACATCATGTCACTTTAATAAAGTGACAACATGTCATATCACATCACTCAAAGTGACAATTGATTTGACGATTGACAGCGACTAACGATTTGACGCTGATGTGACTTGCGTGCCGTGTTCGAATTCGAAATGCGAACGCGCTCGCAATCACTCTCGGGCTCGGTTTCGCTAATTCCAAATTAAATGAATTTCCGTCGCGTCGTAATTAAGTGATTACGCCTAGCGAATTCACTATTCACGTCGCTAACGAATTAATTCTAAATTAATTCGTTCGCCCGAATTAAAATCTAATTTTAATTCCGCGTCGAAATCCAATTTCGATTAATATATCAAATATATAATTTATCGATTAATTCCAAATTAATCGTTCTCTCTCTTTAACGATATTTTATCCGAGATAAAATATCTCCGCAATTAATCCCAGATTAATTTTCTCTCTCATCGAATAATCCCAGATTAATTCTATCTCTCTCTTCTAATTAATCCCAGATTAATCAAAGTGCGAGTAATACGTCATCGGTGAATCTTCGGGAACCGACCCATGAGATCTCCGGATATGTTGGCAGTAAATACGATCGTCGGACTGTCCGAACACGTAAGTACCTCGTACTACGTTTATATCGATTTACAAGACAAGGTTGGCTTCTAGCAAAGCGCCATGCCTACCCAATTCTCCAGAAATATTCTTACAGGAATATATAGATCTGTATCAAGCGTAGAATACCGTAGTATTGTGTATATCGGCCCAGTATCGGATAATCACGTGCTAGGGCGGGGGCTGGATAAGTGTCTGCCCCGTCCGAAACACATATCGGATGTCTGGTAACATAGTCTCTATAATCGGATATACATGACCTGGTCACAATATCCCGATTGGTTGCGCAACACTCAAGAGCACTAGTACCATATCCTGCGTGACATCTACTCCAATATGACTGAAGTGACACTTCCGTCTCGACATCACACCCAATACACTACGACTCCCTGATAAACCCAGAAGCGGTGTACCCAGAACCGGTTAAAGCCCTGTACCACCAAGACCAGAGTTTACCGATTATCGCAAGTTTAGCGATGCAAGTCTCAGGTTAAGACTATACACACCTACCTCGATTCGGCCTCCCATAGACACATAGTCATAATACCAATGGGATTCCGAGGGGTCTATCCAGAGCGAAGCTGTTTCCCGTACCATCGGTGAAACACGACCTCCTATTGCACTTGCATAAGTATCCAATACTTATATATATGAGAACTATGCCGTTGTGGCCCTCACACGCGCACAAGTGCAATACTAGCCTGTTCCGCATTATCGATGTCCAGTCTCGATAATACATCGTAGGGAGATATTTAATGATTAATCCTTCGGGGATTGATACTGTCTCATATCATCTCAATCCAGGAACTAATCATATGGACCTCTCTTCATTTATACATCTATGTGATCTAATCACAAATGATGAGAGTGCAATTTCCTTGTCACATAGTAATTTGTACAGCAACACCGTGATCTGTACAAATAGTGACGCTATGGGTCATATTATCCAACAGTGTCAGAAAAAAAATGAAAGAAAAGAGAAAAAGAAAAGAAAAGAAAAGAAAAGAAAGCTCAAAAATGAAAATAAAAGAGACAAAAGAAGACCAAATCATATTGAGCATGATGAAGTAATCACAGAATGTGATCAAGTCATCCAGGTTGTTAAGACCCACTAGTCCGATTATTCAAAGCGAAATCATCGAGTTGGCCTATTTAAGAAACAGGCGGCCAAAAGACCTTAGAACACACACCTAGAGTCTAGTTCAGATCACCTATTCAGACGATCAGAGTTGAGTATATCGAGTACTTTGAAGGTTCTCAGGTTTCGACGCGAAGCATTCATTGAGGACGAAAACATGTGTAGCTATTAAGATTATCTCGTGAGAGACAGTACATTATATTGAAAAAATCATCACATCATTATCAGTATCAGTCTTGCCGGGTATGGCATTCTGGGGGCGAGGCCCACATCATTATCAGTATTAGTCTAGGCCGGGTGTAGCACTCTGGGGGTAAGGCGCACATCAGATAAGTTTTTACCAGGTACGACACTCAGGGTATGTAGACATCAAAATAGTTTTGCCAGGTACGGCACGTGGACTATCGTGAAGTGTTATGGACTACCGTGGACTATCGTGAAATGTTGTGGACTACCGTGGATAATCATGGACTATCTTGAAGTGTTGTGGACTACCGTGGACTATCGTGAAATTTTGTGGACTACCATGGATTATCGTGGACTATGTGGATTACATTGACTATCATGGAGTATTGTGGACTACCGTGGACTTTCGTGAAGTGTTGTGGACTACCGTGGACTATCGTGAAATGTTGTGGATTACCGTGGACTACCGCGGACTATCATGATGTATCGTGGACTACCGTGGATTATCGTGGACTATGTGGAGTATTGTGGGCTACCGTGGACTATCGTGGACTACCGTGGATTATCGTGGACTAGTGTGGACTATTGTGGACTACCACGACACCCTAACAATCTTGACTTTGTCCAACAAATTGTATGATAATTAACTAGGTAGATCTCTAAGATCAATTGATCCAATCCAATTCCTAGATCAAGTAGGGGGACATCCAAGTCTGAAATATATCTTATATATGCCAATATATCCAATTATTGCCTAACCTTTTTCCTCTGAATCAACTAAGCCTTGGCTTTGGCACAACAAACTTAGTGATCCCAGTTAAGCGCGACCCATTGACCATGGAAAGCTTCGTAATCAATGTCGATGGACAAGAAGTGGTCTTGACTTTAGCCAACAAACCACAACTTGGACAAGACACCAATATGGAACAAAGCCTTCGTGATTCAAACACATCCTCGACGGACAAAGGCCTTAACTTTGGCCAACAAACCAATGCCAATCTTAGATCTTGAGTAAGAATCACTCAATGGAAGGAAAATGCTTAATATTTGTGAGGGTTTTTCGCGTGCAAATTGGCAACCAATTTATTATCTTTGTTAAGGTCTCATCATCATAAACCCTTAAACATGCATTCTAAATACATAATAAAGCGCGTATAATAAAATAATAATGATATGTGGATGGATACTTAACACATTGAACCTACATGAAATCTCTCTATTTCCTCTCTCCCGCTAGCACAAGTATTTGCTTCTACCCGTTACACTAAACTTCTAAAGAAACCTCATTTACATTGAGGGGAATAAGTGAGAAGAGAATACAAAGAGTAAGGAGGTAATAAGGCTGGACACGCATGTCCAATTAATAAATTCCAAATTTATTACAACAATTTCTAAAATTGCCCCACCCATCTAATATCCATCTGATATACATTATTCATGCATCGCAACCATGTATTCACACAAGCATGTTATCAATCAATCTAATCAAATTAATTAATCTGATAATTAATGACCATCCAATGTTCAAACAACGATTTGATTTTGCGCGAGTCAAACTCGTTTTGCGAATAAGTACTCAAAGTACGAATTCTCGAATTAAATTAAACTACAAAATTAAATCCAATTCAACTTGCATTTAATACTAATTCGCTATTTAATTCCAAATTAAATATTACACTTTATTAATAAACCTTTTACGATTTAAATTCCAAATTTAATCGTTACGGGTCTCAAAGCCCGATTAACGTCTAACGTAAATTTAATTAAAGTCCAATGGGCTTTCAATTAATTTCTTTGAGGCGTGGACTTGGGTCAACTTGGGTCAAACCCATTAACCAAAGCCCAATCAAGGAGTAACCCCATAAGCCTAGAAATCAATTTAGGCCCAATTAAATAATTAAAGGTCCATTAGTCGCATTTAGGCTTTATGGAAGCTGTTTTGGGCCCAATTGGATCCAACCAATTTAGCCTAAACCTAACTCAGTACAACCAAGCCCAATAAGCCCAATTACAACATTTCAAGCCCAAATCCAATTTAAGCCCAATTCAATTAAATTACAAAATCCAATTTCACAATTTAATTACCTAAAGTGTATAACACAATTAATCACCCAAATCAATATTTCCAAAACACCAATGCCAAATTAGCCTATTAATCATGCTTATCATCATTAAATCATGTCCAACATAATTTAACAAAAAATCAATCCCAATTATATGCTACAAGTCTCGGCAATATAGGGGTTTTTAAATCGTTTTGATTTCAATCCAATTGAATCCACAATCAATATTTCAGAAATGATTTTAACTCATCCAATATATCAAAATCAAAAAATCCAAGACATTAGGGCACTCATCATTTCGGCCAAGCCATAAAATTTTTGGCAAATTTGTTCCAAACAACATTTCATCAAATTTATCCAATCAATCAATCAAAACAGTTTTAAGCATACTCAAACATCCAATTTAATTAAATCATGCTCAAACACATTTTACCCAAATTTAACCCTAATATATTTTCATGCTCAACCTTGCTCATTGTTGGAATTCTCTAAGAATCCCAAGATCATTTCAACAATGAAAATACAAAGTGAATACAATCGACGAAGTTACGGAATACTTACATCGAGCGGTTGAGACGATGCGGTGAACACAAAAATCATTTTCTGCCTCATTGGTGCATTCGGCAGTGGGTTGTGTGGTCCTCCAAGAAATTCGGCCACTGTTCCTCCATTGAAGTCTTCAAGCTCCAAGCTCCAAGCTTCCAAAATGGATTCCAAGCTCACGAAAATAGTTCCCCATCACCTTAGGATAACTCAATGTGTGCTAGCACCTTTGATTTTTGCCACAAAAATCATCAATTCTTTTCCTCCATTGTTCGGAAGAAACCAGAAACAGAGGGAAAAGAAGGCCTCCAAGGCCGAGGAGTGAGAAGAGCTAAGAGAGATGAAAATGTGTATTAGTTGGTTTATTGATTTCAAAAATCAAAACATATACCAAACATTAAAATAATAATATATGTCAATCAAGCTTTCAAAAGCTTTCCAACCACTTCCATCAACTCACATCACTCAATCAATCAATTGTCACATCTCAAAGTGACATGTGATTTGACGCTTGATGTGACTTGCGATTTAACGCTTGATTTGACTTGCGTACTACACTCGAATTCGAAATGCGAATGCGCTCGCAAACAATCCCGGGCTCGGGTTCGCTAATTCCAAATTAGACAATTTTTCGTTGCGACGTAATTAAATGATCATGCCTAGCGAAATCACTATTCACGTCGCTAACAAATTAATTCTAAATTAACTTGTTCGCCCGAATTAAAATCTAATTTCAATTCTGCGTCGAAATCCAATTTCGTATAATATATTATTTTATCGATTAATTCCAATTAATCGTTATCTATTTTATCCAGATAAAATATCTCTCTAATTAATACCAGATTAATTTTCTCTCTCATCTAATTAATCCAAGATTAATTAAAGTGTGAGTCATACGTCATAGGTGAATCTTCGGAAAGCGACCCATGAGATCCTCATATATGTTGGCAGTAAATTTGGTCGTCGAACTATCCGAACACGTAAGTACCTCGTACTATGTTTGTACCGATTTACAAGACAATGTTGGCTTCTAGAAAAGCGTCATGCCTACCTTATTCTCCAGAAACATTCTTACAGGAATAAGCGATCTATATCAAGCGTAGTATACGTAGTATTGCGTATTTCGATCCAGTATCGGATGTCTCGTGCTAGGCTTGGGGCTGGAATTGTGTCTGCTCCGTACGAAGCACATGTCAGATGTCTGGTAACTAGTCTCTATAATCGAATATACATGACCTAGTCATAATATCCCGATGACTGCAATACTTAAGAGAACCAGTACCGTATCCTACGTGACCATCATCCCATATGACTGGAGTGATACTTCAGTCTTGATATCACACCCAACACACTACGATTCTCAATATACCCCACAGAGGCGTACACAGAACCTGTTAAAGCCCTGGACGACCAAAACCAAAATATATTGATTGTCGCAAGTATTAGTGGTGCAAGTCTCAGGTTAAGACCAAATACACCTACCCTTGATTTCGGACTTCCATAGACACATAGTCATACTACCAATGGAATTCCGAGGGGGTCTATCCAGAGCGAAGTTGTTTCCCGTACCATCGGTAAACACAACCTCCTATTACACTTGCATGAGTTTCCTATACCCAAATATATGAGAACTATGCCGTTATGCCCTCACAACACGCACAAGTGTAATACTAGTCTTTTACGCATTATCGCTGTCCAATCTCGATAATACTCTAACTATGGATATTTAATGATTTATCCTTCGTGGACTGATACTGTCTCTATCATCTCAATCCAGGAATAAATCATATGGACCTCCTATCATTTATACATCTTGGTGATCTAATCACAAATGATAAGAGAACAATCTCTTTTGTCACATAGTTAATTTGTACAACAACACCATGATCTGCATAAATAGTGACGCTATGGGTCATAATTGTCCAACAATCTCCCACTTGGCCTATAGCCAGTCACTCGAGCGTCTGACACCCGAACTATGTACGGTTGGCTCAAACTGCTGAGAAAAGACTTTCATCAGCGGATTTGCATGATTATCATCTGATGCGATTTATTCGATCATCACATTGCCACAATGTATGATCCGAACGAATCAGATGAATATCGAAGTATTTATCTGGATCGTTGATGAGAACCATTAATTCTTTAGCTTGCGCTGAAGCCTAGCTCAGCTGCTAATAGAACTATATCTAATCTAATTAGATTTGTTATCGACCCAAATGGCTTCTATTGCTGCCTCAGATGCAGCAATAACCCGCATTTGTTGTTTATTTGGTAACAGTATCTTGCTGGAAGATTTCCAGCTCACTGTTTCGTTATTCAAACTTTATAGTACCTTTTGTGACTTATAGTCATTTTATCGGTTGGGAAACTTGCAGTAGTGATCCCAGTCACTTCAAGTTCTCCTTCTCCATAGATTAAGACAGAATCTTTAGATCTCTAAGATACTAATGGATGTTCTTAATATCAATCCAGTGACTATCACTTGGATTGGCCTGTTTGTGAATCCATATGCTTAAAACGTATGAGACACCAGTCGCGTACATTTTTCAATGTATGATTTCTCGGAAAGTTTTCATGAAAGCCAAGCTTTCACCGATTGTTTTATGAGAATATCATTTCCAAGAAATGACATATATTTGTTGAGTTTATTATTAGGTCCCAAGATCATGGAATCAATCATAAATTTCTCATGAATACATCAAAGGAATAAGGCGGAATTCAATACTCACATTGAATGGTTTGATGCTACGAAGAACAAGATGCGTTTTCCTCCTTGTTGGTGGTCGGTTTGGCCTCCAAAAATAGCAGGGGCTGATCGGTTTTGGACCTCTTTGTGTCTCCAAAAATCGGCCATGGGTGGTCTCCATGGAAGCTCCAAAGTAGATTCCAAGCTCAAGAGTTCACTGCCCTATCACCTTAATATAACCCATGTGTGTGTTAGCACTACTTCTTCTTCCTTTGCTTCTCACAAATTCGGCACAAACCAGAAAATTGGAGAACAAAAATTGGCTCAAAGCCGTGGATGAAGAAGAAGAAAAGAGAGGGAAAATGGTTTCCTCCACAAACCGTGAATTACCACTTGGGAGAGAGAGAAAATAAAGCCTTTATATATTTATTTATTTCATTTACCAAGTAAATAAATAAAACATATATTATACTTTAATTCAAAAGTCAAAGGTACAAGTCCTATCAACTTTCAAACCATCACCTTTCACTATTCACATCAAATCCATTCACTTTAATAAAGTGACAACATGTCATGTCACATCACTCAAAGTGACAAGTGATTTGACAAATGATGCGACTAGCGATTTGACGCTTGATGTGACTTGCGTGCCGCGCTCGAATTCAAAATGCGAATGCACTCGCAATCACTCTCGGGCTCGGATTCGCTAATTCCAAATTAACGAATTTTCCGTCGCGTCGTAATTAAATGATTACGCCTAGCGAATTCACTATTCACGTCGCTAACGAATTATTTCTAAATTAATTCGTTCGCCCGAATTAAAATCTAATTTCAATTCCACGTCGAAATCTAATTTCGATAATATATCGAATATATTAATTTACCCGATTAATTCCAAATTAATCGTTCTCTCTCTTTAATTAATATTTTTTATCCCAGATAAAAATATCTTCAATTAATCCTAGATTAATTTCTCTCTCATCGAATTAATCCCAGATTAATTAAAGTGCGAGTCATACGTCATCGGTGAATTTTGGGAAGCGACCATGAGATCCCCGGATATGTTGGCAGTAAATACGGTCGTCGGACTATCCGAACACGTAGTACCTCGTACTACGTTTATACCGATTTACAAGACAAGGTTGGCTTCTAGCAAAGCGTCATGCCTACCCAATTCTCCGGAAATATCCTTATAGGAATATGTGATCTATATCAAGCGTAGTATACCGAAGTATTGCGTATTTCTGTCCAGTATCGGATGTTCACGTGCAAGGCCTGGGGCTGGAATTGTGTCTGCCCCGTACGAAGAACATATCAGATGTCTGGTAACTAGTCTCTAAAAATCGGATATACATGACCTTGTCATAATATCCCGATAGCTCGAGCATTTAAGAGAACAGTTCTGTATCCTACGTGACCATCATCTCCATATGACTGGAGTGACACTTCCGTCTTGACATCACACCCAACACACTACGATTCCCAATATACCCAGTATCGGAGTACACAGAATCGGTTAAAGCCCTGGACGACCTCAACTAAAGTATATCGATTGTCGTATGTATTAGCGGTGCAAGTCTCAGGTTAAGACCAATACACCTACCCTGATTGTAGACTCCCATAGACACATAGTCATACTACCAATGGGATTCCGCGGGGGGTCTATCCAGAGCGAGCTGTTTCCCGTACCATCGGTGAAACACAACCTCCTACTACACTTGCATGAGTATCCTATACCCAAATATATGAGAACTATGATGTTGTGCCCTCACAAACGCGCACAAGTGTAATACTAGTCTTTATGTATTTATCGATGTCCAATCTCGATAATACTCTGACTAGGGATATTTAATGATTTATCCTATGTGGACTGATACTGTCTCATATCATTCTCTGTCCAGGAACAAATCATAGGGACCTCTCATCATTTATATATCTAGGTGATCTAATCACAAATGATAAAGTGCAATCTCCTTTGTCACATAGTTAATTTGTACAACAACACCATGATCTATACAAATAGTGACAATGGGTCATAATTGTCCAACAATCTCCCACTTGGCCTATAGCCAGTCACTCGAGTCTCTGACACCCGAACTATGTACGGTTGGCTCAAACTGCTGAGAAAAGCTTTCGTAAGTGGATTTGTATGATTAATCTTGATGCGATTTATTCGATCATCACATCGCCATGATGTATGATCCGAACGAATCAAATGAATATTGAAGTATATATCTGGATCGTTGATGAGACCAATAATTCTTAGCCTGTGCTGACGCCTAGCTCAGCTGCTAACATAACTATATCTACTAATTAGATTTGTTATTAACCCAGATGGCTTCAATTGCTGCTTCAGCTGCTGCAATTAACCCGCTTTGTTGTT
>SKCR01013476.1:0-11545 GCA_019454045.1 Zanthoxylum bungeanum
TCCGAAAGTTCGACATAAAAGGTTAGACCTGAGAGTTATTTTTCACATTCTTTTTCTGTTTTATTTTTATTATTTATTGAGTATTGTTTCACATGATTGTTATGTTAAAATGCATGTTGTGCCCTTGAGTAGATAAATTATGCATGGATTACAAAATATTGTATGTTTTGGCTTGGAAAAAATGAAAGATGTGTCAACTCTCGCGGTATATCGGATGGAAAACCGGATAAAAATTTCATAGCCATTCTGAATATGGACGGTAGTATGATCTGTACTCGGGATACAACTCCACGTACCGCTTGGAGTAAACGACACTTCTTTTATTTTAATGTTGCTTTATTTATTTATTTTTCGTCATTTGATTTCCACATGTTACATGTTTATGCATACGCAATCGGAGCACATGGGCTTAGTAAGTCGGATTAAAAGTCCCCTATTTGGAGGGGTTAAAATCCTTTACCATGATGCTTTGCCGCGCCGGTTGATGTTGTTTCGGTTGGATGTAAGATATGTCCAATCGGGCATACTAAGTTTGATATTATTGTTTTTATTCTTTGTATGCATGATACGATCGAGTGCATGGGCTTAGTAAGTCGGATTAAGGTCCCTATTTGGAGGGGTTAAAATCCTTACTACCACGATACTTTGCCGCGCCGGTTGATGTATATTCGTTTGAATGTAAGATGTGTTCAATCGGGTATACGAAGTTTATATAGTTATCATTGTCTTTGTACTTATTGTAATGAAGGCGGCATGGGCTTATTGTGTTGGATTAAAAGGTTCTCCATTTGGGGGAAGAAAACCTAAAAAGCTACCTTTACCACGATATTTGCCGTGTCTTTCATCTATTGATTGCAATCATTTAACTTAGTCTTGGCTTAACTTAGTAGTAATTCATATATCCATGTTATGAGAGCATGTGATTATTATTTGCTTGTAGTATATCGGATGGACACCCAGACATAAATTCCATAGCCGATCCGAATGGACGTAATGCGGTCTGTATGTGGGGATACAATTCCACGTACCACTTGGAAAAGTGGCTCACATGTGTGTTTGTGTCCATATAGTTATCTTCTTTTGCACCAGTCATATCATGCTTACTTTAATGCCTAATTGCATCCTTAAGTGTCTTTTTGCATTATGTACTTAGTTGACTCTTTATTTGTCATGGCATGTAATGGCTATTTGTTTATGATATGTCTAAGAAATCACATGTTCGCCATTATTTGATTCGCCTTTATGTGTGCTGTGTGGTTAGTGTGTGCTTGTGTTTCCATGAATACAATATGCCAATGAAGTGTATGTTCATTGCTACTTTGATGTACTTTCAAGCATGCAATCTTAGTGTGAAATATATGCAAATTTAGGTGTAAGTTTTATTTTTGTGTATATGGATTTAGAAGCATGATACTCTTTGAAATAAGTGTTACTTAAGCTTGATTAAATTATTACACAAATCCTTTCATTACAAGTGACATAAGTAAGGGACCATTCCGAACCCAACGGTTTGAGGTCTTCCCTGCGAGGGGTGAGTGCGGCCTTAAATCTCATTTTCCCGGTTCACACCGGGTGACACTCCATTATTCTCCGGTTAGTCCCCCGTGGCTACTCCGTACTCCCGACCGGGCCGCGAGCCCGGTACAACAATCGTCATCCAGTTTCCTGTGTCCCACAGACCTCATATCATTTATACTCTAGGTGATCTAATCACAAATGATAAGAGTGCAATCTCCTTTGTCACATAGTTATTTTGTACAACAACACCGTGATCTGTACAAATAGTGACGATATTGGTCATAATTGTCCAACAGATTGTTGGACAGTTATGGCCCATAGCATCACTATTTGTACAGATCACGGTGTGTTGTACAAATTAACTATGTGACAAAGGAAATTGCTCTTCTGTCATTTGTAATTAGATTACCGAGATATGTAAATGATAGAAGGTCCATATGATTAGTTCCGGATTAAGATGATATGAGACAGTATCAATCCATAAAGGTTTAATCATTAAATATCTCTAGTCGTAGTATTATCGAGACTGGACATCGATAATGCGGAATAGACTAGTATTGCACTTGTGCGTGTTATGGGGGCATAACGGCATAGTTCTCATATATTTGGGTATAAGATACTCATGCAAGTGTAGTAGGAGGTTGTGTTTTACCGATGGTACGGAAAAAATCTTCGCTCTGGATAGACCCCTCGGAATTCCATTGGTAGTATGAATATGTGTATATGGAAGTCCGAATCAGGGTAGGTGTATTTGGTCTTAACATGAGACTTGCACCGCTAATACTTGCGACAATCAATATACTTTGGTTTTGGTAGTCCACGGCTTTAACAGGTTCTGTGTACGCCTCTTCTGGGTATATTGAGAATCGCAGTGTATTGGGTGTGATGTCGGGATGGAAGTATCACTCCAGTCATAGTGGAGATGATGATCATGTAGGATACATAACTTGTTCTCTTATATGCTGCAGCTATCGGGATATTATGACTAGGTCATGTTTATCCGATTATAGAGACTAGTTACTAGAGATCTGATATGTGTTTCGTATGGGCAGACACAATTCCAGCCCCAGGCCTTGCACTTGACATCCGATACTGGATTGAAATACGCATACTACGTATACTACGCCTGATATAGATCACATATTCCAGTAAGAATATTTCTTGAGAATTGGGTAGGCACGGTACTTTGCTAGAAGCCAACCATGTCTTGTAAATCGGTATAAATGTAGTACTAGGTACGTACGTCTTCGGATAGTCCGACGACCGGATTTTACTGCCAACAGATATGCAGATTTCATGGGTCGCTTCCCGAAAATTCACCGATGACGTATGATTAGCACTTTATTAATCTGGGATTAATCAGTAAGAGAGTGAAAATTAATCTGGGATTAATTGCGGAGATATTTTATCTGGGATAAAATATCATTTAAAGAGAGAGAACGATTAATTTGGAATTAATCGATAAAATAATATATTCGATATATCATACGAAATTGGATTTCGACGCGAAATTAAATTTAGAATTTAATTCGGGCAACGAGTTAATTTAGAATTAATTCGTTAGCGACATGAATAGTGATTTTGCTAGGTATAATTATTTAATTACGTCGCAACGGAAAAAATCGTTAATTTGGAATTAGCGAACCCGAGCCCGGGAGTGTTTGCGGGCGCACTCGCATTTCAAATTCAAGTGCTGTCCACAAGTCACATCAAGCGTCAAACCACTAGTCACATCAAGCATCAAATCACTTGTCACTTGAGTGATATGATGTCTAGTCACTTTTGATGTGAATAGTGATGGAAGTGGTTGTGGCTTTAATTGACTTGACTTTTTGAAAGCAAATTTGGTATATCTTTATTTGATTCAAAAACCAACACATCTTCCTCTCTCACGCCCAAGGGGCTGTTTTTCTTCTTCTTTTTTCTGTCATTGCGAGACATGAAGGAGAAACAAGGAAAGATTTGCGGCAAAGTTTTCCGGATTGCTAGCACACTTTTGGGGTCTTGCGAAGGTGATAGAGAAACCGATTTGTGAGCTTGGAATCACATCACAAGCTTGGAGCTTGGTGGATCATCCATGGCCGAATGGAGGAGCACAGAAACCTGCAAATGCCGAGAGTTTCAAGGGAGCTTGGAGAAGTTTTGTGTTCATCGCATCGCTCAACCGATCATTGTAAGTATCCCGCAACTTCTTTGAGTATTCGCACATGAGTTTCATTGGTTGAATTGATCATTGGAACTTAATAGAAACCCAACAATAGAATCATCCAAAATTATATTTGATAATTTTTGGGCTAAAATAATCATTTTACAAAGTTTTGGGGTAATTCGGTAATTACCAAGAAATTTGATTTCTTGTGTAATTTTTCAGAATTTGATAATTGGATAATTAAATATTGTTTATTTAATTGATCCAGGAAAAAATTTTGAAATCGGAAAATTTTTATTTTCCATTATTCCGCTGCGTTACCCTGATATTCCCCCTTAAAACCCCATCAAAATGGTATCAGAGCAAGTCTGATTCTGGACACCCCGATATGATTAGCCCTTTAAAATCTAGTGTTTGTTCTTTTCTTTACTTGATACATGCATGCTTTCATTTAATTTGATTAAATTTAAAGTGTATGACGTTTATGAAATATCCCCGCTTAATAAGGTTTTAAAGTAACTGGTATTGGAATACTTGTTTCTTGGTCCGTCTTGTCAATACGGTTTATAAATATTTTTCCGTGACTACATCCGAGACCGTGCCCTAGCTAAATTTATTTATGCCGGATGTATATTAGATACTAGTAAATTCAAGCGAAAGCGGAATCCTGAACGTGCCCTAGCTGTCAGGGTTACACAAGTAACTTGACGAGTTTAACCTTGATACGTCTCCTTATGGGCCTGCCTTAGTAGCGACAAGGAGAAACGACTAGGACCAGAAACCCATGAGTCACTAGTGAGTGATTGACAATGAGTTGTCTACTTGTGAATATACGTAGGCGAGACCATGCCTCTACTGTGAGTCGAAATATATTCACGGGGTCCTCTTCCCATTATGGAATTCGATTTAATTATTGAATTCTCATTTTCCGTTGGGGATTACGGTATTACGTAAAATAATGGGAGACACTGCTAAGTTTAAAAATTCCTTAACTTAGGCAGTGTGTATTATTATGGAAATAAACCGCTTGTTTGTTTTCCTTAATCTATATTAGATAGAATTAAACTTTTAATTCACTGCACAGATATTTTGATATGTTATCTGACTTGACTCTGGTTTCAGTTATTCTAGAATAGGTTCTAGATAGTACTAGACTAGGATATTATTAGATTGGTCTAATCCATCGGGAACGTTTTTTCCGATTTTCTTCAAAAATCAAGATGGTTAATGACTTAGTTTCTAAGTCATGATATATAATCCAGATAGATATCCCTTTTAGGATATAATACTTTAGAGAGAATAGTTCTTATGCAGTAAGAATTGACTTGAATTAGTTCATATCTCGAGATTGTTGACTGGTATTAAGAAATCCTCATTAGGTATTTGTTTATCTAGTAATGACGTTTCTTAGCTTTAATGACCTTTAGAGGCAATGTGTCTGACACAATTTGCTAATCAATTATTTGTAATTGTTGTGAATAGTTGAATGCAAATAGTAAAGCTAAAGGAAAGAGATGCGTATAGTTGTGTATAGAAAATATCGATTTTCACAATACTACAACTATAGGTATTTGATACTAGATCTCTCATCTAGTTACTTAAAATATTAGTTAACGATTGTTTTGATATTTGATATCGAACTCGCAACTATTGGATAGTTACTTGTTCTTTATAAACAATTGTTATATATTTTAAATATAACTAGTGGTGTCATTGACGTAGAGATAAACTAAAGAAAAATATTCTTATCCATTAATAATTTAGAACGGTGCTTTATGAGTTTAATCATAAGCATTAGATGCTTGTTCCGTATGGTAAAGGATGGTTGATACAAGATCACACCACACATCCTTATCATTTAATGAATATTGTATTCAAGAAGGTGATTAAGAACTCGTTTAACCAATGATTTGTCATTGGACCACCAGATTCAATAAACTGATACAGTATTATGTATGTATGTATTTAATGAATTGTAATTGCTTAAGGTAGTTTTTCTACTTCGTAACATAGTTTATGAATTGTCATAACTTAGTTACGTGTTTCTGAAAGAACACATATTGAACGTCTTGAAATGATCAAGAACTTTCAATCTGTTCTGATGAAACGTAGGTTGAACATTTTTGACTTGTTCAAATATATTCAATCTGAAGTTTATGAGAACTCTATCATTAAAATTCATTAAATGTCTTTGAACTGTTCAAAAATCTTTGATACGATCAAACATATGAATTAAAGCAATTAGTTCTAAGTTATTCAGTGAATATGATTCTTATTCAATATTATTCTTCCACGATACCATCTTGATGGAATTGAGTAATGACAGCAGTCGAATCTTATATGATTTGATTCGTTTGATATTGAATGTTACCGAATTAGTTTCAATACTCTTGGGGATATGCTCCAGTAACACTAGTTCATCTTTTAATTTAGGTTCCATTAATTTCTACAGTTACATATATGATATGTATAGGTAGAAAATCTGAATCTTGAAAAGTTTGAGATTGGAATCTTTCTTTTATATAATAGTTATATAATGGAAATTACTTATACCTCAGAGGTATAAGTAAAATTTTATCGTTTCTATTTAATAGAATATTGTATTCTATTTGATAGAATATCTTTACTACGATCCTAAGTAATAAAATCGTTTTATCACTTGGTGTGTAACATCAGATGTAACAATTATAGAAAAGACTTGACTTATTGAAGTCAAATGTCAGAATAATAAATATAAATGGAACTACGTAATTAATAAGATGAAACAACCCTTATACATCTTCTGTACAAGTCCAATAGGATAACAAATCATTTACGAGTATTTGATACCTAATGGTTCTGTTGTATTCTTATTGAAGAAAATTATCCTATAATTATAATGGAATCGATATTTGATATCGATTCTGGAAGTTCACCATTGAACCATAGATCTAAGATTGTCTGTAGCTTAGTACGATCAAGTTTTGAACTTGATTAAGCTTTAATTATGAATTAGTTCATGATTTGTGCTAATTATTTGCGTAGTACAAGCAGTGTGAGCTTATTAAAGGTTTGACCCTTATAGTATGACAGTGAGAAAAGTTATACTCAGCAATCTATTGTAGATTCTGAGAAAACTTGTCTCTAGTCACGCTAATTGAACAATTAAAGATATATTGGTTATTGTTGATATTAAACTGTACATTTTAGCTAAAGAATGCAAATGTCATTTTTTGAATGACTTATTCAGATAAGAGATCAGTTGTGATTTCTTTGTTTGAAGAGTTCATTCTGGAATGGCCCTAGAGTTTGTGTTATGATGAGATCGCAGTTAGTGTGCTAGCTTATAGAGCCTATTGTAGACTCGGAAGTCTTCCAGAAATTTGTGTTCTCTATTTTTGATATCAATCAGATTGTCTAATCTTGTCAAAGTATAGAGAATACATATGTGATTGAAGGGTTAGTGGAGCGTACAAATTACTTTCTAGTGTTTATATCCTAACAACATTATCATTATTATAGTAATAATGAGATGTTTGTAAGGTAAAAGGTTTACCTAAGTCTTATTTACTCCGTGAAAGCAGTGGAGTAGTCTCTGTATATTTGATATAAGGTTTTATATAAGATATAAAACTAAGAGACTTGTGAGATACTCATATTAGTCATGCATTAGATATGATCTAATAAAGACAAAACAAGGCTATATGTATGACAATTAGTATAACTGTTTGACAGTTAATGTGTGTCTTATATATATATTCATCTTTCGTAAAGGATGATTCCTTTTTCGAAAGAAAATTGATTAGAATGTCTAATCAATCTTATGTATCATTTGATGATGACATAATGTATGTTTTATATGTACGATTAAAGATATCGATTTATCGTAATTGTTACGAGTTATTTTGATATCCTATAAACCATATGATGGATCTTGAAACACGTTTTTGTGATCTTTGAGATATTAAGAACGAGTTTCTAATTCATGGTGAATACAGTCTGCAACCATTAGGGTCATATTAGTTTTGAGACTAATTATGACGTTAGACAGTCTACGTCATAAAGAGTCACAAAAGATGCAGTGGGAGTGTCACTAAGGATCCTACTATTCAGTGGAATTAGATGCAACTTATGAAGTATTGACTTATGAAGTTACATAGTGACCTTATAAATTAGAAGTTTTATATTGGTGTTGTGTTTGTGGTTGTCCGCATAGTATTTTGGATTTGATCCCTAAATACTTGGACAACTCAGTAGCTATAGCACAATACTGATGTAGCATCAAAGTCATATTAATTTATAATTTAGATTCTACAAAATATGAATGATGATGGCTATGGGAACGATGGAGTTTGTTTGACAAACTCAATATGTCATAGCGGACCTGCTTCTTGTTGCCTACCTCTTGAGTACTGGGTGAGCTTTTGAGGGCCATGTGCATACGATACACATTGAGATGTGTATATGATATCGTGGATTGGCACTAGAGCAAGTGGGAGAAATTGTTGGGGTTGGTCTCAGAGCGCCAATCCGGACCGTATTTATGTCTGATTCATGAAAATGAACACATCCATTTTCCATAATATTACTTATTTATAGTTGCACCTCTTGTTTTTATATACGTATTCGATCTGATTAAGATTAGATTGAAACTAAATATTGTTTAGTGATATGTATATATTTGACAAAGGCCCGATAATATATAATGCAGTACACAGTTACAAAGGTAGTTTGTAATTGACATTGGGAAGTGTCACTGTTAAATGTATATTATCAAATATAGTTTCTGGTCAAGATTCACTAACACGGGTCGGTTAGTCAAATCCGTTGAGACCAATACATGTCGTATATCGGGATTGGTCCGATGGTTTATCCCAATGAACCATGAGTCTATGGAGACTGGTATAGACATGTAGGTGTTTATAATAGATAAACACTGAAAGACTCACCGAAGATTCTTAATAAATGGTACACCAACGTCAATAAGATTCTTCTCGGTTTGAGTAGTATAGTGGTCTTCGACTTGAGATACCACTGTGGATGTATGAGACATCCTTCACACTTAGATGGCAGTCACATCACCGATCTATTTAGATCAGACCTCCACATGTTCCTTGGGTGTGGACCGATCCTCAGGATATCCTGTGTGTGTCTAGATAGGATCCGTCAGTTCTGTGTACAGAGCATAGGTAGTCCATATGTGATTAGCAATCAGTTAAATCTATGGCCATAATATAGTTCAGAAATGAGTTCTGAATGTTATTTATAGATTGCTAATAGAAACGTCGACGAGATAATACCTATAGAGATTTGACGTTTACATCTATATCTCTGGGATTATGGGGATACCTGTGACGGAGGGATTATACGTATGCAATGACCTCGACCTTGTTGGTTTATTCTAAGGTCCCAAGATCAAACAAGACATGAAATTATGTGTGAACACATCAACGGAGGTAGCGGAATACTCACATTGATCGGTAGAGTCGATTTGGAGACGATTCAAGCCCAAAAACGCACTGCCATGTAAGCCTACTGCATGCAGTCCACTGTCTACAAAAATAGAAAATTGAGTGAAGAAACGGAGCTCCAATCTTCGTCGGATGGATCCCGTCTCATGGGGGAACCTCCCTACCACCTTCGCAAGACTTGTAAGTGTGCTAGCACTTGATTTCTCACCATGAGAAACCACTCTTGCTTCCTTCCTTAGCTCACGCCCAAACTGGTTCCAAACCAGTGAACACTTTGCTCAAATGGCGTGAGAGAGGAGAGAAATTTGAGAGAGAAGAAGTTGTGTTATGTTAATTAAAATGATTTACCAAAAATCAATTTATATTTATGCCATAATTTATTAAATTAATAATAAATTTATGACACAACACATGCAATGGCTTAGAGTGTCAAACACTCAATTTCCATGCAATAACATTGAGTGCATTGTACACTATCTACATCTAAAGCATTAGAATGACATGTGTCATGTGGGCCCCACACGTTTCCAAATGAAAGTGGGCCCACGTGCACTCACGCGTTCGGGTTCGATATTTCCGAAATACCGAGCTTACGTCGCGACGTTTAATTCAATCGAATTTAAATAAATAATTGCGCCTGGCGAAATTATTATTTACGTCGTTAACGAATTAATTCTAAATTAACTCGTTTGCCCGAATTAAAATCTAATTTTAATTCCGCGTCGAAATCTAATTTCGTTTAATATATCGAATATATTAATTCATCGATTAATTCCGAATTAATCGTTATCTCTCTCTAGACGATATTTTATCCCGGATAAAATATCTCCGTAATTAATCCTAGATTAATTTTCTCTCTCTTCTATTATAATCCCAGATTATTCAAGAGTGCGAGTTGTGCGTAATCGGTGGATTATCGGGAAGCGACCCATGAGATCCCCGGATAATCTGGCAGTAAATACGGTCGTCGGAGTAACCGAATCACGTACGTACCAAGTACTACGTTCTACCGATTTACGAGACAAGGTCGACTCCTAGCAAAGCACCAAGTCTACCCAATTCTCCGGACATATTCATCAAAGATATCTAGATCTGTATCAAGCGTAGTATACAATTGTATTGTGCATATCGGCCCAGTATCGGATAATCACGTGTTAGGGCTGGGGCTGGATAAGTGTCTGCCCCGTCCGAAACACATATCGGATGTCTGGTAACTAGTCTCTATAATCGGATATTCATGACCTGGTCATAATATCACGATTGGATGCGCATCACTTAAGAGCACTAATACCGTATCCTGCGTGACATCATCTCCATTATGACTGGAGTGACACTTCCATCTCGACATCACATCCAATACACTACGATTCTCTGATAAACCCAGAAGTGGTGTACACAGAACCCGTTTAAAGTCCCCCAACACCAAAACCAAAGTTTACCGATTGTCGTAAGTATTAGCGATGTAAGTCTTAGGTTAAGACTATATACACCTACCTTGATTTCGGCCTCCCATAGACACCTAGTCATAATACCAATGGGATTCCGAAGGGTCTATCCAGAGCGAAACTGTTTCCCGTACCATCGGTGAAAACACCTCCTATCGTACTTGCACAAGTATCCAATACTTATATATATGAGAACTATGCCGTTGTGCCCTCACAACGCGCAAGTGCAATACTAGCCTATTCCGCATTATCGATGTCCAGTCTCGATAATACTACGGCTAGGGATATTTAATGATTAATCCTTCGTGGACTGATACTGTCTCATATCATCTCAATCCAGGAACTAATCATAAGGACCTCTCTTCATTTATATATCTAAGGTGATCTAATCACAAATGACGAGAGTGCAATTTCCTTGTTACATAGTTAATTTGCTACAACAACACAATGATCTGTGCAAATAGTGACGCTATTGGTCATTTTGTCCAACAATCTCCCACTTGGCACATAGCGAGTCACTCAAGTGTCCTACACCTGAACTATGTACGGTTCGCTCAAATTGCTGAGAAAAGGTTTTCGTCATCGGATTTGTTTTTTATCGTTTGACGCGATTTATACGATCATCACATCGCCACGATGTATGATCCGAACGAATCAGATGATATAGAAGTATATATCTGGATCGTCGATGAGACCTTTAATTCCTTAGCCTGTGCTGACGCCTAGCTCAGCTGCTAACAGAACTATATCTAATCTAATTAGATTTACTTCGACCCAAAAGACTTCTATTGCTGCCTCAACTGCAGCAATAATCCGCATTTGTTGTTTATTCGGCAACAGTGATCTTGCTTGGAAGATTTCCAGCTCACTGTCCCGTCCTTCAAACTTTATAGTACCGTAGTATTTAATCGTTTGGAGGAAACTTGCTTCAGTGATCCCAGTCACTTCAAGTTCTCCTTCTCCATAGTAAAAGATAGCATCTT